>OU015744.1:148487107-148510038 GCA_907169655.1 Acomys percivali | reverse complement strand
TGTGTGTGTGTGTGTGTGTGTGTGTGTGTGTGTGTGTGTGTGTGTGTGTGTGTGTGTCTCCCTTTCCGTGGAAAACCCTGAGTGAGTCTTGGGCTTCACCCCCCTCACGTATTTCCAACCTTGGCACGATGGCTCCAGGTTCTTGTCCTTGCTCAGCCTGAAGCGCCAAGAAGACAGTGCTTTATTTCCCAGTGAGCTGCTCTTCATACCGGCTTTACGTCATGCCTCTCAGCAAACAAACGTTTGTCTTGGGCGATGTATGCTTTTTAGGACAACAGATATTCCTTGGCGGTGGGGTGCACTCTAGAGAAGCCTCTAATGAATAGCCCTGTCCCTGTGAGCTCTAGTTTGCTTCTGGAATATTATTGTGGGGTTGTGTATTGATTTCTAGGTCCCCATTATGCCAAACAGGGAGGTGACAGATCCGTTAGGAAATGGGACTCAGAGGGAGGAAGGTAGGACATTGGGGAAGTCTCACAGAAGCACGAATGGGGGCCCTAGGCTTTCTTTGTCTCTTTTTGCTTGTGAATTTCTATGAGAAAAGTAGCTTCCTCAGATATCTGCTCCCATTTGGAGGACAGGGTAAGAGGGCTGAGGCAGGAAGGCCACAAGCTCAAGGGCAGCTTGGTGAGTAGTGATTTCCAGGTCAGCCTGGGCTACTTTGTGCGACCCTATCTCAATGGTAAACAAACACACAGAGATGAAGAGGAGACCAGGGGATTTAAAAGACGCATCAGTCAATCATCTCATATGGAACTTATTTGAATTCTGATTAAGTTGACCAAAAAAAAAAAAAAAAAAAAAAAAAACCTTTCATCCCATTAGGAGGCAAATATTCAGTAATTTCTACTCCTCACTTGATATTATCATTAAGGTTCAGAATGGATTGCTATTAAGCATCAGTGGTAGAATTTTTAATGCTCATCATTTAGGCTTAATGAGTAAAAAATATTAATTTCAGGTTAGATACATATTTTTGTAGCGGGCAAGTAAAATGAAGTGTTCAATAAAAAATTTTAGGCATAAAAATACATTCCAGAGGATTTAAATAATATGAGAAAAGTAAAACATAAATAATTCATTTATGGAAATAAGGAAACATAATAAAATTTCAAGAGTCTCTCTTTATTTTCTATACACTTAAAAAAGACCCAGCAAGTTTCAGAACCGAGAAGATGTGTGGGTGGGCAATGTGTTAAGGACCAGCGTTTGGATTTCCAGCATCTACGTAAACGCCAGGTGGGCACAGTAGCTCACCTGTGATTGTAACTGAGGTGGGGGACTCCCTGGAGCAAACTGGCTGGGTAAAAGAGCTGAAACGGCAAGATTCAGGCACAACTGAGAGGCCCTGCCTAAAAGAATAAGACAGAGGCTGATGAAAAAAAGGCTCACAAGGTTGGCCTCAGGCCTCCTCACACAGGCAATCACATGCGCACACACTAGCATACATATGCACCCTCACACATGTAAGCTTATGCACACCAAGCATCTAATTGTCTAAATTCTGTGGCTACATTTGATACAGCCATGTAATGTTTTGATGCCAGTACCTAAAACATGTTTTTTTTTTAAAAAAAATATGTCCAGAATAGTTGCTACAACTTGTGATGAAAAATGTAGAGTCTAACCTAAAAATGGGACATGGGACATGGTATCAAATCCTCCCAGGGGTACACAAACAAAAAAGTTTGAAACGCCTGGTGATTTACCTCTGCTCAATACATTTTAATTGAAATGCCTCTCTTACCCCATAGTTACCACCACATATGACTTTGGTCATCTGTGATCCAACCACGATCTGAAAATATCAGTGGGAAAGTCTCTAAGCAGGTCATACGTTTTAAATCGTACACATTGTACACCCTTCTGAGTAGCCTGGTGAAATCTCACAGCACTCCGCTCCTGCCTGGGATGGAAGTCATCTCTTTAGCTATGTATCCACTGTGGGTGCTACCCGCTTCCATTAGTCACACAGTAGTCTTGGTTATCCACCAGATTGCCTGTATCCAAGCTGTGCTGTTTTCAAGGAACCCCTGCATTGCTTAGTAACAACCCCAAAGTTCAAGAGCGGTGACGGAGAGAAGGTCCCAGAGAGACGTCAAACGAATGGAAGATAAATGTCTGTTACCATGTGTCAGTGCTTCCAGACACGTAGGAAAAACATAACAGGTTCTGTTGTGGCTTCAGGCTGCCACTGGGGAGCTCTGAAGGTGTCTTCTATGAATAAGAGGGACTACACTTCTTATCTACACTCTTTAAACACATTGTATGAGACAGAACAAAAATAACTGCAAAGCCTCTGATGTTTGTTCTGTGGCACCGAGAGGTGTGGGCTTTTCAGCATCACTTGCTGTTCATCCTTCATCTACTGAATCAGCTGAGAAGGCGCTAGATTCAAGCCCCCATGCGAGGACCCAGGGAAGCACCCCTGGCGGCCCAAACACCTCTGGTTACAAAGCTTAAGGAAGATCAGATTTTTAAGTTGCCCTCAGCTGGCATGCCTGGATGAGAAGTGAGTGAAGTCCTTGCAGTGTTCCTGCAGAAACAGAAATGCTCTCAGAGGGATCTAACACGAGGCATAAACGGCAATGGTGCAGCGCCATGATAAAACTCCCAGTCTGCTCTTAAAGCAGAGCCTTGTTTTCTCTGTAGCCCATTGAAAAGGTGAGTTAGGAGCTCCAACACAGGGGGGTTAGAGGACACGTCTTCACAAACTGGAGGACAGCCTAGGAAGTGATGTCACTAGGCAGAACGGTCACTCTGGGTCCCTTGATTTTCAAATGCTCTGCAGAGCCTGTGTCTAGACTTAGCTGAGAGTGACTTACCAGCAGCGATATGACCACTTCTGCCAAGCAGGGTGAGCTATATTTGGGGAGGCGGAGCTTTAAAATGACATTATAATGCCCACACCCATCACTGAGGAAACACAAAGTTACTTCCTGCCCTTCTGAGCTCTGTGGGTACAAAGTCCCCACGTGTGTGCTATTGTCTACTGTGTAAATGGTGCGTACGTGAAGCCCAGGCAGCATGTTAAAGGCACATTTCACTGTGTGTTACATATTCCTACTGCTTGCCATTTTCAACTGATATTTTCATTCACACGTTCTTACACTCTTTAGCTTGATTTCTGCATAAAATGTTACTGAGTGATAAGTCCTCACTGGGCTAGAAGTGGGAGCAGGAAGCTCTTTCTACCCCCTTCCCAAATGCTGTGCTAGACCTGGCTCCTCAGGCACTACACTGGCAGGAGCCAACTCTCCAAGACACCTTTTCTGTTGGTGCTTTGCTTTCAGGAATCAGAGTAGGCCTGGCCTTTCACTCCGTGATCACCTGTGACATCAGAGAGGGACCTGAAGGAACAGCAAGTTGCCTCAGAGGATAACGGTGCTTACAGGGTAAGCCTGAAGACAGAGTTCAGTCTCCAGAACCTACGTAAGTGTGGAAGGAGAGGACCAGCCCCACGGTGTGTCCTCTGACACTCGCACATGCACTGTGACATGTACACACCTGAACTCAGCGTCTTTCACATATGAATAAATGAATGAATGAATGAATGATCATAGTGATCTAGGACCAGACCCCAACACTTTGAGAAGCTGAGTCAGGAAGGTAATGCGTTCAAGGCTAGCCTAGACCACATGATGTGATTTGGTCTCAGACAGGAAAATAATCTAAGGCGTTTGAAAAAAAAAAAACCAGCAGATTTCTGTTCGTCCTCATTGCTATTTCACACATCCAACAGATATTTATGGGCTGCCTGTGGTAGGCAAAGCTCTTGAACCGATTTTCCTTTTTAATATGGCAGTTTAGGGCACTGAAGGCACTGAAGGCAACTTGAGATCCACTACAAGGAAAAAAGCTATGCCGTGGAGCAGAGAGGAAGTCCAGCCTCCCCGCTCCTTCCTGCAAGGGTCTGACACAGTCACAGGCTAACACGTTGCTTCAGCTCAGGTGATGTAGGATAGTCACAGGAAGGGCAGGGCACGTGACTCAAAATTTACCTGGAATTCCCAGAATGATGTTCTTCGTCTGCCTTCCTTCCACATGGCACTAAGCCACCAAGAAGAATGCTGAGTCCTCTCTGATTTATGAGTGGCTATCCCGTTTTTAGTAACAGATTTCTTGGAACAAATCAGGTTGCTGGCAACTCAACACCACCTTCCAGGAGAGGTCCTGGGCCACCGCCGCTGCCACACCCGGAATTCAGGGTGAAAGGGAGCAGGAATGAACACATCATTCAGCCTGGACCTGGGAATGACCCTGTTTTCATCTTTTAACCCATACTACCTGCAAACCAAAGCAGGCACAGAACCATCAAAATCATAAGAAGAAAAGTCACCTATATGTGTCTGTTTACTAAAAAGCAAAACATAGATAGCTTAGCAAGCTATTTTCTCTGCCTTGTTCTGAGAGCATCATATCTTAAGGCTTCAATGTCTCTGGCTTACAAACCAACACTGCTCTCTCCCAGTGACGCGGGGACATGTGTGTGTGCGGTACCTCCGGAACTCAAATCGCCCTGAGTGTTTGTATTGTATCTGCCACTCTTATCCCTAACAGCCATTTCTGGTGATTCACCAAACATTTTATGGCTATGGCTTCTTCTGATCAAAGGGATTTCAAGAAATAACTACTGAGTAATGAGAGAAACTCCAGGATCGGGCAGCCTATCAAAGAAGCGTGAGAAGACCTCCCAGCATCGTGGCAGTCATAATACAGACAGAGGCCCTGCATGTTTCTGTGGAAGGTGGCCTACACAATCATCAGAGAGGAGAGGCCACTAGCAACAAACTAAAAAAAAAAAAAATCACCAAGGAACAGCCCGTCTTCCAGACCCAGGGGACACTGTGTGCTGGGCCTCCCCACGAGGTCAGCCTGTACCAACCTTGAGGACCATGGGCCAGTGCTTTTCCTCCTTAGCTTCCAAGAAAGTGGAGACTGAGGCCTTAGTTTGACATTTTGGAAACCTTAATATCATGCCAGAGGCCCAAGCTATTTTCCATCTTCTTCCCTTTGTATTGCAGCCAGGACTTTCACCTAGTTTCTCATAAAGCAAGCTAATATTTATAGGTGGGAGACGGTACTGGGTACCTTGGTAAGCTCAAAACAACACTTAAATATGTGTGTGGACCACTTAGTCATGAGATCTGGGATATATACATACATACATATACATGCCACATATTATCCCCCTCCTGCACTTGGGGCCTCAAAATTTGATCCAAGTCTGGGAGTTAAAAAGTCCCATTTTGTGTAATCAGGTTCTAGTTGAACATGATTGCTGAATTATTTTAAATTGAAGACACATGTCTGGGGGTTGAGCCCTATGTATTATTTCAGGATGGTGTCCATTAGGTCTTATCCATTCAGGCTATCTTCAACTTTTGCCACATTCAATGCATTCTTCATACATCAGCATTTGCAAAATAGTGAATCATATATAAGGGAAAATTGGAGGAATATGGTCCTTGTTAAAGGGTGATTTTTTTTGAAATTATCTTTAATGCATTATTCAGACCCAATTCTAGTCTCCCCTGCTAAGGGTCCCAGTGCTTGTTGGAAAACTTCTAGAGGAAAAAGAATATTTTTCAGACAGTAACATTGCATAAATAAACATAGCCATTTAGCCATTGTGCAAGGCTACATCTTTAAAGACTTTACAACTGAATCAACATTTGCTGGTCCCAAACACTTTAAATGTCTTAATTGTGGATCTAAATTGCTACCACAGCTTCCCGCCCTGGCCCCCGCCAAATATGTTGGTTCCTGAATCAAGGCTCTGCCAGACTTCACGTTGTAAGGGCAGCCAGTCTGCTGTGTAAATTGTTGAATCAGCAAGGCAGCTGCCCTGACTTGCAGGTCACTTGCTTCTCATGGTGAGATAGTTAGGGTAAGGGGAACTGAAAGACTGAGTTAGGTGGGTGTTCACTCCGAAGATGCCCTCCATGCTGGGAGGCTGGGGGCATCTGCCTTGTGGATGTTCATATATATATCATTAGGGGACATAAATCCTGTACCAGAGAATTCACTGAACATATCCAGTTCAATAATTTGAGGTGAACTTAAAGAACTGGGAAGCCGTAATAGAAGTCTATGTTTAGGTCATCTGCATCACCCCCAAAAAGAAGCCCCCCAACTCACTCACAATCGTCCCCTTATTCCCTTGAAAATCACCAATGTACTTTCTGTCTCTAGTTTTGCCTTGTAGGAGGAGCATTTCATAGAAATGCAGTCACCCAGACCTTGGCCTATTTTGTCTGACTTTTTTCACTTAGTATAACTTTTTCGAGATTGGTCCACATTGTCTTCATTACTGGGCTCCAGTTCACTTAGTAGATGTAAGACACTTACTTCGCCCAGGCATCGGTTGATGGGCATTTATTTGTGCCACTTTTACTTTGCAGCTACTGTGAAGGTGCTGTGTGAACGTTTCTGTAAAACAGAAATAAGTCACACTTGAGGGGAGATGTCTATTGTCATCCACAGTGAGCCTTGAGCTGGGTTCAGTTTGCTTAAGTTCATTCTGTAGGTTCTTCTTAAGGCTGTCTATTGGGGGTCAGAACATTCTAGAATACAGTCGATTCATGAGGATTTCAAGAACCAACTTTCATCAGGGTGAGAACCTTAGTGATTCCAGGACATGAGCGGTTAAGAGTAAGGAAAGGAATCCTTGAGAGAGAGAAAGAAGCTTTGTGATCCAGTTTGGTGCCCATTACAGCCTGCACTTACCTCACCCTACTGTGTGCACAACTCCCTGGCAGCCTGGGAACATGCTGCCTTCTGCCTGGAAGTCCTGCTGCCTTGAATAACGGGAGGCTGCTGGGGAGAAGTCAAGTTGGAAGTGGCAGGAGAGGGGAAGAGGTCGCGACCCACGGAACAGGGTTGTCAGGCTTTGTTTATTTCTGTTTTCCACAGCTTCAGTGCCTGATAGGAGACTTGGCGGACCTGTCATCAAGAAATGAGCTCTCCTACCTGTTGCGATGCAGTGGGATCACAAAAGACCCTCACACACTACTACCCTAGTCATCCGTGTCGGGCCAGGGGGAAAAAAATTTCACGCCATGAGAAACCCTACCATGGGGACCGTGGCAGGAAGGCGGCACATGGAAAGAAACAGGACATAAATATGCTCTAAAGCCCGGTACCTCATTCACTTCACTGGGACTCCGACTGTGACCTTGCTTGGGTCACTAATCTCTCTGTGTCTTGATTTCCTTCTTGAAAAGTCAAGGGTGTCATGATTTTTGCTTGAGCTTCCCCCCCCCCCCACCCCACCCCCCGCCTCACATCCACTATTCTGTATCTCTGATGACTTTGGATGCTCTACTCTTTTGAAACGCACATTTAGATTATAAAGCAGCATCACTGTACTGCAAACCATCAGCTCACTGATACCAAGGGACACAGTCTGGAACAGCAACTGGTGAATAATTAGCATTTGGAACACAGGTTTTGGGTTTTTTTTCCCTCCTTTTTATGCCACCCTGTCTCCCAGTGGCAACAATTTTGCAGATGGGGAAAATTGTTGTTGGTTTTTCTACACATCCCCTTGCAGGTAGTTTAGCTCCTTAATGTCAGAGTTGGGAATTGGACCCACATTTTAGGGCTTTCAGACCTTTATTGTATCAATTAATCCAAATTGCCCAAGAACAGAGAAAATAATCATTCGAGAGCGGTGTGACCCGGGCACTGCTAGAAAGCCTGCTGACTCATTGGCCAGATACAGAGTCTTACTTCTTCCTGGTTTTGCCTTCTGGCTTAGGTTCTTGTTGGGATCATGAGAACATACCAGAAAAAGGAGAGGGTGGGCAGTCACAGTGAGATACTGATGAGACGGATGATCTTCCGGAATAAAGAGTGTTCCTGATGGGAAGGATGACAAGGCAGCCTTCCCCTCTTCCTCTGTTGCCTGTGTCCTCTTCCTTCTGTGGAGCCATGTGGCCTCTCCCTTCTGGCTCGCAGATGCAATCCAGCTCTCGAGAGCTTAATGTGCTTTCGTCACTATGGTCAAGCGCACCTCTTGTGGGTAGCCAGCAGTCTCTATCCGCCTCATATGGCCGGAAGCGGCCCTAGAGTTCATGGGCATGCCTGTTCCTTTGAACTCCATGCAGAGTATTAGGAGCCCTGCTATTCTGCCTGGCTTACCAAAGCCAGTGACCAGCCTGGGAGTTGAAAGAAACCTGGAGAAATTGCAGAATCACCGCTCTCTTGCAAATGCTGGCCTATTGTTTTGAGGAATCTTCCACAAAGTGCTATGGCACTTGTGCTGGGCTCACTGAAGGTCCACACATGAAAGAGAGATGCCTCAGCACCAGTGCTGATGGAGAGGGGACGTCTCTGCTGTTTTGTCATCCCTCTCTGACAATCAGGGCAACACGTATTTGAAGACACTGAACAAACAGTAAGGCACCTTTCCATGGACACACCCATCTGTTTTTTGAGAGAAAATCGCATATTGGAGAGGACCTATTGGACAGGCAACCTGGTATTTGAAGAAAGGAAAGTAGCTACAAAAGTTCTTTTCTCTAATTTTCTCCCTTTGAGTTTAGCTAAAAGGCTGTTCCTTAGAAAAAGCCAAATGACATCATGAGAAGATCCTGACATCTTCCTTTGATTTTTTTTTTCTCTTAGATGTTAGACAACCTTTGCTTGATTTTTCTCATTTGTAAATAAAAAAGTGGTCAGCAATTGTTACTGGCTGAATTCTTGCCAAAGAACCTAAGTGGATATGGGGTAAAGTGAGGTAGGAAGTGTACCACCTCTTGAGGCCACTACAGGTTGGTACTGACTCCAGGTACAAGTCATATGGTGCTGAGCCAGTCCCCTAGTAACCAGCTTTAGTAACAGCCAGCATCAGTGTGTGGTGCCATCAAGATGCTCCGGCTGGCAGCAGCTCCTTGCCTGCTGCTGCTCATTTATTCCATGGCAAAGACTTATATTTCCTCTTTCTCTGAATATTTCAAAAAACGGTGCAAATAATGTGTAAGCCCACAAACATCAACGTGTTTTGAATTCCTCAAAGATTAATTTTTTGAGAAAAGCACATTGCATTTCTCTGACCTCCTATTGAGAAAGGCAAACACAGTGGATAAAACACGTCTATCTTATTCTAAGCCACTGTCATCCAGGCTCAGAAAGGCAAAGACTTTGGAGGCTTGCGGATTGGGTTTTTAATGCCTGCTCTGCAGCTTTACATCCCAATGAAAAGAACTCAGCGTCAGTCTCCTTATCCGTGGGAGTTGGCTCACTAACCTCAGTAAGGGCCACCTTACAGAATCATGAGAATTAAGTGTTACATTGTTTTTTTTTTTTTTAATAGGAAAGTCTTAATTGTTGTTACCTGTTGGGAGCAGGGCAAGAAGTCGGCAAAACATCTGGAAAAGCGCTGCCATTTGTCGTCAGGGCCATCGCCCGAGGGGAGATGCAAAGACAAATGCAGGACACAAGGACACCAGGTGTATCATGGTTTGGACACCTTCCTTGGCTGTAGCTCTCTTTGCAATAGTGTCTCCAAAACGTCCTCTTCACTTCTTGAGCAGATTTCCGTGTGCTTCCCAATTAGGGAGACCATGCTGTCAAAGGAGACCAAAACTGTGTTAGAGGCAAACTTCCTGCCACCTTCACTCCTTCCAGTGCCTTCCTTAGAGATCAGGCATTTGTGCCTGGTGTGTTCCTGGGTCCTCAGTTGCATAGCTCTGCTTGCCTGCATGCAAGCCTTTGATTTAGGGACCGGGGGTCACTTTGTGAAACGGGAAAATGGAGAAGTGTAGATGTCAGCAAATACAGGCTTTGATAATGTCCTCTCCATCATGGTTGACTGGAAGAGACACACCACTTTCTTAATCCCATAATAGTTAGAAATACTGGGGTCTGACCTTGTAAGTTATCAACAGCACAGCAGTCCCTTAAAAACTGATTCTTAATCCAGATGCGTTGTAAGAAAAGACACTGGCCACATTCTTAGCTAGATCCCAGCGCGGCAGTTCTGCCCATGGGCTTGGGGATATTTATCCCTTTGAATGATGAAAGTGGCACCATTTTCTTTAGCCAATTGAAAGGGAAGAGAGAGGAAAGGCTGGAGGCCAAAATGCAAGCCAGCCTGACCCTAAAAAGAAAGAGAGCCTTATATTTTGAGAAAATGATTCTGAGCCGGCTTGTGGGTTAAAGATTGAGCCTTCCTGGCCTTTACTGCACTGCCGCATGGCTGCCGGAAAGTGGCAGACTTCCGATCGCTGTCCACGGAAGGCCATAGACTAAAGAAGATGTTTCTTTTTAAAAAAAATCTTCACTTTGTCTAGAAATTATAGGGACAAACTCGGTTTGAGGGGCGGGCCAAAGGGACTTTTGAAGCTTTGATATACACCCCACAACTAAGACAAAAAGCTGGCATGAAACATTGGCAAACAACTTCGGATACTTAGAGATAACCGCAGCAGTCTGTGCCTCCGGAATTTACCCTTCTGTATGAATAATGGGCATGCTGACATGGGAGGCTCGCCTGGCGTATGAAGCTGTATGTCATAACAGTATGTGATAATATTCACATAGCCAATAGCACTGATGAACGGGAGCCATGCGTGATGAATGTCCCTTCCAGAACCGCAAAGGACAAAGACCGTCACTCTCCAATTAGGACTTTCAATACCTTCATGTTAATAAAAAAAGTAAATCTGTTTTCTAGAAAAGATTTCATAATTCTTGACTCCCAAGAAACAATCTATAGTTTTACTTCTATCCATGTATTTAGCAACAAACACTTTCTAAGAGAAAGAAATATGTGAAATCTCCCTGCGAGAAAACCCCCAATTAAAAAAAACCCCACAAAGAAATAGTTATTTGTTTGGTGGAAATGCTTGAAATTAGATCTCTTTTGTAGGAAGCAGGTTTTCCATGCAGACAAAGTGCTGTTTCTTCATTTTAGAGCACGCTAGTTCATTATTTCTACTAACGACGGGAGCTGCACTGTGCTAGTCATTTCGTTCCCATCTTGAGAACTATGAAACACCTAACCCTTTCTAGAAGAAACACCAAAAGCTCATAAAGATCTTTCACATTTTACCATGGATTTTCACTAAATTAAATTAACTTCCTCAGAGCGTGTGCTTTCTCAATCTGAAGCAAAGAGGAGAATAGACTCTTGTTCTTCTTGGTTATCAAGTTTTCAAAGTATTTACTATAAAATATCTAAGGCACCCCCAGCCAAGCTAGATGTCCCATGGTTTCTGATGGTGTTAAAGCAATTTTAATGTTCAAGTTGGCTATAAAAGTTTTTGACTTTTGTGCTAAAATACCCTTTAGTTTTTCGTGTGTCACCAGGTGAATAGTGCTATTAAAATATTGAATCCAAGCGTTCAGCCCTGCCACACATTCCCTATATTATTCTCCTAAAGAAACAAGAAGTATATTTGCAGTTAATGAGGATGTGTCTGGCTGTGGGCTCTTCTGCATTCACACAGGGGCAGCTTCATCTTCAGAATCACAAGCATATAAAAATCATATTTCACTGTTTGTCAAAGGCCAGCAAGCTCGCGTTATATAAAACGTAAATCTGGAGGCGGTGCACACAACATTTGATGATATTTCTGAAGGAAAAAAAAGTTAAGAAAAAAGTGAAGAAAGGAAACAAAATATATCACCTAAAGTATAGTGATTCTAACCTTGTTTTTTAACTATATGAAATTATTGACTTTATATTTTTAATTTGATCCTTTTTTTTTTCCACTCAGTTTGCAAGAACAAATGAAAATGTAAATAGATACTGAAAGTCCTGCCCTCCTTTGTCTGATCTTGCTTTGAAAAAGTCAATTCGGTTTTTAGGGTGTGGGTGGAGATCCAAACAAGGCTGTCAAAAAATTATAACAACCCTTTTTTTTCTAAGTCTGTATTATCATTAAGTTGTGGGTTTCATAGTCTGTCTTATCATTAAATTGTGGGTTTCATGTACTGGGCACTTAATGGATCCCTATGGTGAGCAGCTTCCATGGAGCAGGCTGCGTTTTTCTTTCATTATTGGGGATTCAGAGCATCTTTCTCTTAGAATCAAATGTTTTACAGGATAGAAGGATTCGCTGACTGACTCAGAACATTCACAAGCGTGCCGTGGCTGAGCTTGTTTTGAAAGAGGAATGTCTGATGGCTGTGGTGATGGTGGTTTGGGGGACAGAGTTGCACCGTCTGGTTCTGGCTGGTTTGGAGCTTTTTGTGCAAACCAGGTGGCCTTGAACTTGTGGTGAGTCACCTGTCTCTGCTTCTCTGAGTGTCAGTGTTATAGGCACGAGCCACGAAGCCAAGCAGATGAGCAGTGTTAAACAGCAGCCACTGATCAGGTAAACACTTTCTATAGAAAAACGCACTCTCTAGGCCATCTCAGGGTCCCGAAGCTGCGCAGACCTTGGAGTCAGAGGAGGAGTGCCCTGAGAGGGAGGGAGGAGGGAAGGAAGGGGCAGTTAACTGAGACCATAAGGAACCTCTAAATGGTCTAGTATTGCAAAACAAAGAAAGGAGGGGAAGGAGAGGGGTCGAGGGAGGGAGGAGGGAAGAAAGGAGGAAGGCCAAACGAACTGGTTGGTATCCAGGGTTTTTACTTAATTCTAATAAAGGACAAGTAAGATGTTATTATGGGGTCAAACCACACACCTGTGCAATAAGGAAGGTAGACATGCATTTATTAAAGGGGGCAAAAGGTTTTATTTATAAGGTAATACTTGATTCCTTCCAAATACATATTTGTCTCCCTGTAGATGAGAATTATTTTCATCATTATCAATCTCCTATAACTTGCATAATTATAAAATAGCTCTTTATTTAACAATAAAAGATAAAAATGACTAGAAGATTGCCTTCGGCAGGCCACTCAGGGATTGTTTTTTCCTCTCATCAATTTCAAGTGTTTTGTAACTTTCCCTGCCAGGCTGTGCAAAAGCAGGATCATCTCAGGCCAGACAAGCCCAGCGCCATGACAGGGGAAGGAGATGTCCAATCCGGGTAGCCATAGCCCCATGGGCTCTACAAATGCCGTGCCTGTGCCTTTCGCAGCAGAAAAGCAATGCATGCCACAAGTGCAGTCACATGTGTGACTTAAAATTTTCTAGTATCCACACTTTTAAAAATCAAAAGAAGCAGTTGTTAAGTTTAATAAATACATGTATGCAAAGTATTTCAACATGTAACAAATATGAAAGAACTATCAATGAGAGACTTACCTTTTTCTAAATTATAGGTACTCAAAAGTCAATGTTTCCATTCAGACTAACCACATTTCAAATGTTTACCTGACCACATATGGCCAGGAACTCAAAGACTGGCTGAGTTTAGCACTGTTTTGAATATTATTTAAAACGTTTCGCATCTGTCTCAGCCCTCCCATACTCATACAGTTATTTTCCAGGTAGCTAGGTTCTTAGATTTCCTCATTTAAGAATGAGGAATGCTCGATGCCCAAGGAAACTATAATCCAAAACAACTGTCCTCTGTGGCCCCAGCAACATTCTCATTAGCAGTTTGTGGTGTTTTCTCCTGAGGAGATCTTGCCTACCCTCTTGTTGTTACAGAGAGAGATGTGCACACCGGGAGAGGGCACACGCCATGACAATAAACATATTATCACCGTATCTGTAACCTGAGTATAATAGTGCCTATCAAAAATATTAACTTTCTCATTTTCATGTCCCTCTTGGGATAAAGAGGGAAGACAAATTTCTCATCAGCTCTCTTTCACTGTAGATTAGGAAGGGACCTGGTGTCTGGGACACTGACAACCAGCTAGTGAATGCAACTTTAAACCCCATCTGTGAGAGGGGAGAGGCATGGCCACCATCCTGCTCAGCATGAGCCGAGGCAGGCTCAGGAGCAAGGTCTAAGAAAGTGAGCCCTGCTCACCCATGCGAGCCAGGCTCTGGGACCCTTGAGAACCCTCTCTTTAAACTAGCTCTTTCATAACATCAGTATTTATATATTTTTTTTCCTTTATGTCATCCTTTGTCTTCTCAGTGAGCTTTCTGAGGTAATTCAAGACCAAGGTAAAACGGTTCGCTGGGAATCTTAATGCAAAACTATTCACAAAATTACAAGTTACAGCAGACTTCTTGCTTGCCTGTTAGAGTTCTGAGGCTTTATATGATTTGAGCTGGGAGCATAGTGTGTGTGTGTGTGTGTGTGTGTGTGTGTGTGAGAGAGAGAGAGAGAGAGAGAGAGAGAGAGAGAGAGAGAGAGAGAGAGAGAGAGAGAATGGGGGGGTGCAGACACACAGACGGACAGACAGAAGCAGGTCATCAGATAAGAAAATATCCCCCTTCCCTCACTTTCTCAGGACCCTGGCCAAAAAAAAAAAAAGTGTTCTAGGAGCCAGGGCTCAGCACCATAGGTTTTGATGACCTCCTCTACCCTTCACACCCTCTCTTGGACTTTGAAAAGAGCAGGAAAAGTCACACAACCTGCCCCCACCCACCCACCCACCCATTATGACACCAGTAGTCACCATTTGCAATCATTGCCTCCCTCGTGTGAGTGAGTGGCACTTGTCACCACACAAGAGACACAGGCATCCCATTCAAGTGGCGGAGTTCATCTGTGTTCAGCATTAGCTGCTCAAAACTACCTCCTTGAAGGACTGGGCCCTCTAATGTTTGTATAAGGAGGGGAACAAGGAAGAAAAGAGCCCCGTGTGCTGAAGTCAAGAAGAGGGGGGAGCCTCCTTTCCCACTGTAAACAGAAATGATTAGAAAACCAGAACCCACAAACGGCTCCTTACCCTTCGCTTTGGCAAGAGGACTTAGGTTCCTGCAAGGCCCTGTCTATGTGTGCTGACTTCTCCTGGTTTTTACTACATTCCAGGCAGGGAGATAGAGACCAAACCAAATAAAGTGCCCCTGAAGGACCTTCTCCCCTCTCATCCACCCCCACCCCCGCCTCCCCAAAGGCTCCTGTGTTTAATTCTCCTCAGCTTTTCAAACAGTCAAATGGGGGAGGTTTGGCAGTCTGCGGTGGCAGAGGATGCTGATGCTCTTCGCGGACACCCACTTTGGATAATCCCAGCTGGCAGCAGCCGGACAGCAGGGCCACAGCTGGGCTAAGAGTTTTTCTTGGCACATTCTGTCACCACAGAGCTCTGTTTTCCTCTCCCCAAAAGAGTAGAGCGCAGATTTGAAGCTGCTTGCTCATGGAATGCAGGCCGTACCTTCTGCCCCAGGGCATCAGGGTCGAAGGCTCTGAGTACGTTTTCTTCCAAGCATGATACCTTTTATGGGCTCCTACTTTGAAACCAATGTCCCTGAATCCTGCGGGCTTCCTCACTCACCTCACATTCAACTCCTGAGCAGGAAGGACGTTGTTAGACCGTCATTATCAGGTGAGGAACCCGCAGGTCCACGGGATATCTTGAGCCATCCTCCCATGGGTGCCAGAAGAAATAGTGACAAGGAAGTATTCCACTCTATCTGTGGCTCTCCTTGGTATGTGAACTTGTGACTAACCTATACCTTCTCCCGGCCACACACTATATACAGAAGAATGTCATTTCAAGGGGCACCTGATGAACACTGATGGCCCAGATTCTAAGAGCTTCATTTGACAGAGATGTCTTGATCTCTACCACATGGCACACCCTCTTATACCTCACAACCTGATCCCCCTCACAGCCAACATCCAGAGATTGCAGCAACCTCGGACACCCTTCTCCAGGGTACATGGCATGACAGAAGGGCTAGGGGACATCTCCACTTGGGTCGAGGCTGCCTTTGCACAGCTGTCTCCATACACACAGGGTGGCTTACTTTCAAAGGACAAGAGGCAATTGGCCATTCAACATACTAGACCCAAATAACCTCGCAGGGTTCCTAAGGACAGGCTTGAAGATCGGGAAGGAAGTGCCAGGAGAGCTGCAGGTGTGAAGGAGACGAACCCACGCCAGTGTGGCGGAGCGTCGGCCATGCGGATTTCAAAGTTATGTCAACCTCCTAAGGTTACAGTCATTAAATCAAGAATTTAAATCTTTAGCCAAAATACCCTGTTTCTTAATCCAGAGTTCATTCTTGGCAAAACTCTGCTCGTGAATGCCTCCTGCTCTTTTTCTTCCTCTTTCCAGACTTGAGCGCTCTACTGAAGGCCAATTTATATTAAAGGAGGAAGAAAGCAATAGAAATAAAAAAGAACAAACGTGTTGGGGACCCCTTTCTCATCCCATGATTTCTTATCAACTTTGAAGCCAATAAAATGTAAGCACACTTCAGCCGTGAACTTGGTGCATAAACTGGGGGGGGGGGGGGGGGATTTAGGGCTTATTTTTTCAATTAATTTTTATTCAACTCATCAAAATATTTTGCAGTTTTAAGAAGCGGGGACCTATTTGATGTCTGGAGAATTGTTTCCAGCTTTCAACGTGAAGCTCGTAGATTTCTTCTCATTTCCAAATAAGAAGCTGCAGGATCCTTAAGAAAACAGGAACTCTAGCGCAGAGAGGTTCGGGGATGGCGTCAAGCTCGGAGCCATGAATTTGGCGAGGGTTCAAAAGTTGGCAAAGTGAACCTTCTCCTCCCTGCTCACAAATAATAAATATCACCAGGAACGGGGGAGAGAGAAAGCCACTGGAAAGCCATAACTTATCCTGTCTCCAGTCTTACAGTTCTCTCTCATAAACCTGGCGTTCTTTGGAGAACGTAGGCTGTGCTGCCTGCAGGGAGCTGAGCTTGCCTTGGGTCATAAATTACCTTGCTTGGTCTAAGCTTTTGTCCAGGTCCAACCACCGGACAGCTCTGCAAGACCCATCACCCAGCTTGGGGCTCCTTAAATTATTCTTCATCTGGCTCTGACACCTGAAAAGCTAGAGGGAAAAGGATCACCCCAAATCTGACCTTCCTGTACCAGTAGACACACACACACACACATACACACACACACACCAAGGGGTGGGGGGGGGAGATACAATCACATCCCACTTATAAACACAAGTGGAGTTGGGCAGAGCTTTCTTTGTGTGACGCCAAATGTACACTACAATATACATAAACTGCAGATCCAGTTTGGGTTTTTTTTTTAAATAGCAATGTGACCCTAAGTCAACCTGAGGTAGCCTCAGTGAAGGTTGAAATCTCCCCTTTAATTCTCATTTCGTAATCAACACTTTGCAATCATTCACTTTCCAACTATACTCAGATGTGTAAACACACAGACTGACACAAGCACACAAATGTCTCAGCACCCAGAATTATCTGAGAGGATGGCTGCGGTTCCTTGAAATGTGATCAAGACCGAGAGAGTAGGTATCCAGCCAAAAGAAATAACTCTTATCCGAAAAAGAAAAAGTTCCACAATAAATCAGAAAGCCTTTTTCCCCCCACATGTCACCCGACATGTTTAATTTGTCTGCTTTGACAGAACCATGGCAAGCCCAGCCGACCACTGGCACAAACAGAATGAGTCTTTGTGACGAAGGATAGGCTACGTCGCATAGACAGGGCATAGTGGGGGGGGAGGTGGACTGGAGTAGCAGGCATCTGAGAAGCACCATGGGCTAGCTCTGTATGGTGGACCATGCAACCAGGATTTAGACCCCATGGATTTACAACACATCAAGCCAATGGGAAGATGCAATGCCTGTCATATTATCCAAGATGTTTAACTTCCTCCTTTGCGTCACCCTGGACTTCAGCTTTGCCATAAACTCTAAGGAGTGCTAGAGGCTTGCTCATTTTCACTTCAGAACTGTACTTATGGAGCACAAGATTTACACCAAAGACAAGGAAGTACTCTTTAGATTGTCTGCACCTTCTGAGGCAAGGAAAGCCCATGGATTTATTAGTGTCAGTTGGCTAACGCATCTGGTCATACCATTTGCTTTTTACCAGGAGAAGGAATATACCTGAGTCTGCTAACAAAAAGGTGTTTAAATGTCCACACTTTGTTTAGGAAAAAGAAAAAAGAAAAAAGAAAAAAGAAAAAAGAAAAGGTGGCAGTTGCTATCTGACAGTGGTGCTGCCAACCCAGCCTGTGCTAACAGACACAGCTAATTACCTAGTCTTTCGTAAATCCTATATTCATTGTGCTTTCTTGACTTATACAAGTTAGCCTAAGTCAGCAAAGGACTAACCAATCCCTGTGAGTAAATTGAAACATGGCAGACATCATGTGACTTCCCCCACAGGCACTCGATGGCAGCCTCAAGGCAGACAGTATGACTCCAGGGTGCCCTTTCCACCACAGCTTCATGAGTTAGAGTTAGGAGTTAGACTCCTGCCTACTAAGTGCAGATATTCAGTGTGTGGTTGGCTGTACACTTGCTCCTTGTCTTGACGTCTGTTCACTTGTTGTTCGCTATTTTAATATAATTGAAGTCTGCTACACATATATAAGAGAATCAGAATGCTCAGTCCTGTGACTTTTTTGTGCAGTGGCACATGGATGCTCAGGCTAAGAAATGCCCCACTTCACTCTCCCTTTTTATTTATGTATTTATTATGTATACAGCATTCTGCCTGCAGGCCAGAAGACAGCACCAGATCTCCTTATAGATGGTTGTTAGCCACCATATGGTTGCTGGGAATTGAACTCATGACGTTTGAAAGAGCAGTCAATGCTCTTAAGCTCTGAGCCATCTCTCCAGCCCATCATGCTCCCTTTAAGTCATACCTCCACCCCAGCCCCAAACATTATAATCCTTCCTTTTTAGAGGTAGAAGGATAAAGCGAGGAACATGTTTGATGATAAGCAACTTCTTTATAATCCTGTGACTCCTAATATACGGCGGGCTTCATTGGACCAGTCATTCCACTCCCTGCCCCACCCCCTATAAAATGAGAACATTCACAGAATCTGTCCAGTGGTGAGGTCATGGTGAAGTTCTAAGGAGCTCAGGTGAGGGCAGATGGAAAGCCCAGTCTAAAATTCCAGTTCTTTCTGCTCTCTCGGAGACTGCCAGCAAGGATTGAGAAGACATGGGCACAAAGGGACCCAAAACAAAGTGGATGACAAGGAGAGGGAGAAAGTGATCTGCAGCCCAAGGTCTTATGCGTGGTCGTAGAAAGCCAAAGCCATCCTGAGTCTCGGGAGAGCAGAGCGTGCGCACGCACGCACGCACGCACGCACGCACAGATTCCAGGTATCTAGAATTGGAAAGTGTCTTTTAAATTTTTCTAGGACAGCAAGGAAAAGTATATTTCTTCCCATACTATGGACAATTAAATTCCTCTTGACCATTATATTCCATTAACTATTTTGACCGCAAATGCAAAAACACTGCCACATGAGTAGAGGAGACCCCTGCATCCCACAGCCTTCTTTACAGGTGTTTGCCCGCTTCACTAGAACATCCCGATGCTCTCAGTGTAAATCGGAGTAAACAGCTGGTTTAGAGCACACATCCAGAGGAGTAAGAAACCTCAGGGAAATATGACACAAGATCTAGAACATGGTGTGTGTTTCTTTTCTTCCTCTGTGAGAGACACATTTACAGCCACAGCTTTTTTATGTCTGCGTATAAATGTCAAAATAATTAATGTTATTGAAGCTTTAAAAAAGAAAATAAAAATGTTTCAAGTAATATTAAAAATGATAAGCATGTGATGCTATTTTGAATAACAAGTTGATGACAGTGAAGGACTGACAAGGTTAGATTCCCAATTGGTACCAACTAGGGTGAGGCCGGACACGTGGAGGTATTGTATTATAACCGCGTACAGAGAAACTCCATACAGATCAAGAAAGAGGTCACCAGCCCCACTGATGTCCTTACGTGGCCTCTCTTGCATTTGTTGGTTTTCTCTTCACATTTATTATGAGGTAAACAGACCAGAGATAAGGATGAATGAAACCAACCACACTGTGAGTCTGAAGTTCTAATAGATCTTTTTTAATGCAGTACAGCTAATACGACTTACAGAGCTTTTCAACAGTTTGGCCGTATCCCTGACCAGGAACAACATGCTTCCTTCCTGGGTGGCTGGCTGTGGGCTGGAACAGTATGTGATGTTCCAGATAAGAAGGAAACGGAAGCTCCCAGCATTGTGGGCGTGGCTTAACCAACCGAGGAACATAGGAAAGGGATAGCCAATGGGAAGCTGCCTTGCTTGAGGCATGTGTCCGAGTCAGGGTGGGCATTTTGAAGTGGGCCAGGCTCTCCCTCCAGCGGGCTTTGTCCCAGCAATTCAGCACGGCAGAGATAGCAAAGTGAAATAAGTGGCTGCGTTGTCTTTTAGGGATATTATAAGTATCAGTGAGCTCGTGATAAGGTTCCTGATGCCCTTGAGTTTGCTGTGGGTGACGAAGTATGCTCTTTCCAGAGCTGGAGGCCGTGTCTATTTCCAAAGCCAGTACTCTCTGTTCAGCCTTCTGGTCCCTCCATCTTGCCCCATGCAAGATGCTACTGATCACTTCAGCCACAACAGTAGCCTTCAGTATTGGCTGTGCATTATATGGCCTGCCTCTGGCCCAGGAAACCGCGACCCCACAGCCTTCTGCAGTTTCTTTAGTAACTATTAGATTTGGCCATAGAGGATATTTCTTCAGGTTGTGTCCGTTAAAAAAAACAAAAAAAAACAAAAAAAACAAAAAAACTAAAAGGTACAAGACACCATGTTTCAATTAGCTCTGAGGGCCTCAGCGAGATCCTTATCTCTCTGGTTCGCCATATTCTTATCAGTAAATGGGCCTCACAGGACAACCTTAAAATCAATGACATGTAAACACAACAAATTCTTAGTTCTGGAGATATCTCCTGTTTTGCTCCCCTTTTTAGACTCTTGTTCAAGACAATCTGATGGGAGCTGGTGATGTCCCCAACTTTATCCCCCGGAAATGTGTGAGCTGTGAAACATATTACAGGCAGGGGCATGGGGTAACCCCAGTACTTAGTAAGCTGAGACAGGAGGTTAATGAGTTCAAGGCTAACCTTGGGATATATAAGGAAACCTTCTTTCAAAAAAAAATTCAATAAAAAAAACAGAAGGAAAATAGGAAGAAGGGAGGGAAGGAAGGAGGGAGGAGGGAAGGAAGGAGGGAGGAGGGAAGGAAGGAGGGAGGAGGGAAGGAAGGAGGGATGAAGGAAATGAAAGGAGAAGAAAGGAGAAAACAAACTTGTAGAATCTCAGGAATTCTCCACACATTTTTTTCTTTTTTTTTTCTTTTTTTTTTTTTGGTTTTTGGTTTTTGGCTTTTCGAGACAGGGTTTCTCTGTGTAGCCTTGGCTGTAGACCAGGCTGGCCTCGAATTCACAGCAATCCTCCTGCCTCTGCCTCCCAAGTGCTGGGATTAGAGGCGTGCACCACCATGCCCGGCTACATGCTTATATATGCATTTAAAACTGGACTTGTCCCATGTAAAAAAATAAAAAGAAATGATTGTGTTAATAATTTTAAATTTAATATTTCATGACTCAAGGGATCAGCAACGTAAAAAGCACACTAACAAGTTACATTTTACATGCGTAAGACGGAAAATGTACTCTCGTGCTTTTGGAATAAGACATCCCACTCTTTGTACCACCTAAGAGCTGGCTGTGTCCCTGGCCATCCCACAGGTCTCACAACAACTGTCTATCTGGAGTGAGTCCACCCAAGGGCCCCTCTCTACTGGAGAGGGGAGGAATTTCCACGCTGCCCTAAGACAAGATCTGCTTGCCTAAGCTATAGCTAATCACAGTCAACATTCAGCTTTATTTTTCACCCATTCAATGAATATTTAGAAAGTTAACTGATTTCAGACTTAAAAAATGGACAGCCAAGCATTTTCTCAAGCACTGTCCATCCTGTGCTGTGTCTGACACAGTACAAAGCACACAGCCATGGAGACCTGAGGACTTTCAGGCGACTGGGTTCCGGATTCTTCACCACATCCAGAAGCTAATGACTTCCAGAGGTAGGCACCACAAAGAATGCACTGGAACACTGGTCACTGTGTCAAGGGTCATGTCGGGAAGAGAAGGTCACCACTTTCAAGTATTTCAGAGGTGAAAAGGTCACTCTCTAAATACCGTGTCTTCCACATTGGCTCTCCACAGTACATGCTTGTTGCAATGGAGGCAGCAATTGTCACCAAGGCAGACACAGTCCACATGAAATCCTTCAGCCTCCACCAGCCAGGTGTCATCATCTGTCTTGGTTGACTCCTTGAGAAAGTGGTGCAGATGCGTGTGTTTTGTCTCTGGAATGAATGACACCGTTGGTTCACAGTGCTATGCAGGGAACACCGGGGGCTCTGCGACCCATCCAGGATTTGTGTATTACAAATACCTTCATCACAATGCTCAAATGCTATTCTCTCCTCATTATGGAGTGGTTTTTCTGCAGACAACAAGTCCAGAGGATTTCATCCTCTTTATGACCAACCAAAGCAGTATCCCTGTATCTAGAACATTCTAGGCACAATATGATTAATATGTATAAGCATAGGCTGGATAAGCTAAAAGCTCATCACGAATTGTTGGGTATGTGAAGAGGACCTGAGCATTTGAGAACCTGTGGACTAACCTGAAGCATCTGTCCCCTATTCCACATCTTCCAAAACAGGTCTAGCTTGTCTGCTTCCGGATAATTCTTTCTTTTACCCTCAAATGACTCCCATGCTCCCCCAATGAACACAGCATGCCAATACCACTGTATGGATCCCAGTAACAGAGTCTTGGTCATTTCAGCAAACAGGAAACTAGAGTAATCTATGCCTGTCACTTTGCAAATTGACTTTTTACAGAACCTGAGCCACCAATTAGAGTTTGTGTAGCCAACATAATTTTAACCATTTTTGTAAAGAAAGACCTAGTATATGTTTATTTTAAGACCATTTCTTTCCTATAGACAGAAAAGAAAAAGAAAGATATTGAGTTAATTGCATCAGACAAAGCATATCCTTGGAAAGGGAAATGGATACTGACTCCTAAAGAATGTTTCACTCACACCCCCAACACACACACACACACACACACACACACACACACACACACACACACA
>OU015744.1:148464462-148487097 GCA_907169655.1 Acomys percivali | reverse complement strand
ACACACACACACACACACACACACACACACACACACACACACACACAAACCCCCAACACACACCTTCAAGAACACATATGGTATTTAATACATACCCATTACAGAATGGCACGTGGTTTTACCTTTTCATGAACTGTGAGTCATCCTCTTGCCCAGGAGGTCTTCTGAGCTTCATAAATATTGAGCATACTCCCTAAATCCTTACAGGTGGCTTCTACATATATGAATACTATTTCTCTGCTTCACTCCTTATTTCCTATAGTCATTTGCCCTGTAATTGCTGACTATCATGGAAGAATAGGAGATTCTGCCTAGATAATTTCCCCTGAAAACACCAAACTTGGCTATTTTAAATCCCACAACACTCACTCACTCACTCACTCACTCATTCATCCATCTGAAAACAGTCGTGGACCATGAGTCAGGAATTATACTGAGCCTTTTAACAATTAAGTAAATTTATCTTATAAAAAAGATAATATTCTAAAATACAAAGAATGGAATTTTTCCTAAATTTTATCCCAGTGGTCTTAAAAGTGAAATCATCTTTAAAAAAAAGACAAAATTAAATAACCTGTATCTTTGTTGTATTTGTTTATTAGCACTTGTATATATAATAAGCAACTAAAAATGCCCATCAACTGGGGCTGTTCCCAAGATGTTGACTGAGCCAGCTCTGCTAGATCTTTTGTTTACCATGAGGCTGACTAGATGTCCCTTCATGAAACAGAAGACCTGGCAGAACCTAATCAGCTGCCAAAACTCACCAGAAAATCAGAAGGCCGATTTAGCAGACCCGGAAATAGTTTGGGAACTGAAAGACCAAGGACTGGAATGCTTTATTTTTAAAATGAGACAAGGCCCAGCGCAGTGAGAGATTGCCTAAGTTAGAACTCCCAGCGTGGTTAGGGGTTAGCGGTTCTCAAGAGTGTGATTCTGAGTCAGCCTTACAGAGAGCAGAGCCTTGTGAGAGCACTTGTTGTTTTCAACAGGCTTCCAAAGTAAATCACTCGATAGGGGAAGAACCATGAGACTTGGAAGGTGGGGACTTGGCCATGTTTCAACTCCTCCATGCACATTGTCTTGGCTTTGAGGGCATGTACTATGGATTCCCCCTGCAACAATGACGCCCTCGGGCTTTCCAGATGTGCAATGCTGTTTGACCCATTACAGATGCTATGAATTGCTGGCCTTGCTAATTCTGGGACCCCCCCTTCCTGAAGGTTTTGCTTTTTTATCTTTTCCTTTGATGTCAAGCAGTTTGTCTTCATTTCCTACTGCCTTTGGTGTGATTACCACTAACCTCTGTTTCCTCTTTCCTTCTCCCCCCTCAATTTTCTGCTTTTAATTCAGCGTGGCCCAAGTGACTGAATAAGTGGGCTCATTAGGAGTGTGTGCTAATTAAGAGTCAATTAGACATAGCTGGAGTGCATCGCTTCGTGACTGGTGTTTCCGCTGTTTCCAGCCTGTCTTGCATCCTTCCTGCTCCTCAAGCTGAATTCCAGAAGGTTGAGGTTGAGGGACATCTGACCTCTGGTTAAGTGGGGCACAAGAATGTTTACTTTCTTGTCGCATTTCACTGCTGTCTAGGCTCAGAGAATCTAGCCGGAGGGGGGTGGAATGGGGGCAGAGGAGCCAGTCTGTGCTTAATGACTCAGGACACCTGGGTGTAATCCGCCCCTCCTGCTCTCCCCAAGTTCAAAGTGATTTACTGGAAGGCAGAAAGGACAGCAGGCAGGAAGCACAAGAAATGGCCTCCTCCCCAGAATGGACCAGGGTGTAGGATTCGACCTCCCCCGAAGGAGGCATAGACTTTCAGTTCTAGAAGGGTCTGGAGCTGTACCCCTCAGATAGCTTCCGGGGAGTCTTAGCTTGGATACCCACAAGGGCACCCCTGGCCGTGGCAGGCGACAGGAGGCTGTGGGTGTGGAGAGGCATTCCGAACACAGAAGGCACACAGTGTCTAACACAGGGGTCCGCCCCATGCGAAAGCACCGTTTTAACATCTACAGTAGCCCTTTGTAAGACAACATCTCATAGCCCAAGCATTTCCACAACTGCTAATTAGCATTGGGACAAAACAGAAGGTCATAAAATGTTCATCTTTATCCTGCACATAAGCAGGAAGCAGGAATCCATTGTCCTCGTAAGCGCCCGAGGAGCCTTTCTCTTTCTCTGTTTCAGGTAAACACGCAGTCTTCTCAGTAACACTCTTCTGCCCTTCCAGACATACACAGTAACCAACACAAACTCTAACAGGAATCCAAAGACAATGCGGGTTTCCCCCAGCTTGCCAAAGTACTTGTGAGCTTGTCCCAGAAAAAAGGGGGGGCAATGTTTTAATCTCCTACCCACTAGGACGTGAGTGGCTGAGGATGAAACAGGAAGAAGAGGGAGCAGGGGAGGAGAAAATGCTTAAGAGGGAACCAAAAGTGCCAGGCGCTTGCCCACAGTGCATGCATCATGCTGTTGGTTCATTTCCATGCTTGCTTACAGTTCTCTCTAACTGGTCCCTTATTGTCCCCCAGCTGCTGTTCTTTTGTTTTGTTGTTTTACTTTTCTTTGAAAATCTAAGAGGAGGCCTCAAGCTTTGTCCCAAAAGTCATCAGAAGCAGAACTGGATCCCATACGCCTCCTTTCTGGTCTTGTTTGCAATCCCCTTTGGTTGTTTATGCCTTGCATTCAAATCCCTCATTTTTGCTCCAACTTCCCTTTGCTTTGAGCATGACCTCAGAGCGCTGACCTGCCTTCTTCCTGGAGGTGGCTGACGCACTGCGTAACAGGAGCTTTGTGCTTTACTCAGCATCATAACGTCCCCAAAATCTCTAGGTAGGCCTTGTATACTAAACACTATCCTTTAGAATGCCAGAGATGCATGGAGGCCCGAGTGTCTAGAGGCCTTTGTAGGAAAGCTTTTTTTAAAAAAATGGTGCTCATAGGAAATCATCTCAAGTTTGATAGATTCTTTATCTGAATGCACCAGTGCCACAAGGCTTAGAACTTACAGGATAATGCTCTGTTAGTCAAGAAGACTGGCTGCTAAAACCAGACTATAGGCTTGGTGAGCTGGGGCTCTGACTGTTGATAAAATGTATCATCCAAGCCAGAACATAGCAGGAAGCTGAGAAGTGAGAGGGACCTGGGCCCAGATCTTAGTGGGCCACATTTCCTCCTTGTCTTGAGTTATACAGAGAAACAAGCAGCATCTAGCTTGAGAAAGCTCATGCAAATTGCATTAGCCAATGCTTGAAAAGCACCAACCAGACTCCAAGTCAACTCAAGAAATCAGAGCTATTTTTGTTGTAGTTTTCTTGAAGAAAAGGATCTGGTTGTTTGGCTCTTTCTGTCTCTAGCGTGCAGAAGAAAATATTAGCTGACCTCACGTCAAACTGCTGGGATGACTTCCGTGAGTCAGGTGACCACACAATGTGTGCTCCAAACCAAGGCACCTTGAGAATGAAACATTGGATTTTAATCATTACTACAGAGCATTTGGTAACCTTTAGTATCTTCTGGTTCAATGTACCAGTTTTTATGGAGGAGGAAAATGAAGTCCAGAGCAGCGTGAGATAACTTAGCCAACATCACATAATCTAATAGTTAAGACTAAATACGTGGAATTCTGGTACCCTTAGCAAGGATGAGGACCATCTCTCCTCCATCTCTTCTCCTGGAAAGATCCCACAGTGTTATCTTTCATCTTTGACTCTAATTTGAAAACTGGAGGGTCTATATAAGTCAGTTTTCTACAGGAAGGCTTGTCATTTTTCTAACCTTAAACACCCCCCCACCCCCATGCTGCTGCTCTGAGCTATTTTGGGCTTTCTGGTTTTCTGGTTTTGTTTTGTGAAACAAGAGTCTTAATCTGTACTTCAGGCTAGCCAAGAGCCCTTTCTCCACCTCCCTCATGAGCCACCATGTCTGACCCAGCCATTTTCTTTTATTATTCCATGATAGTTTAAAAGAGAGAAACAGCAACTCCGTCCATCTTCCATAAAGGAAGTTGTTTTATTTTGACACTCATCTATTTTCTGTGTGTGCATGTGCACACACACAGGAATACAATGGTACATACACATGATTTTCATGTGGAGGTCAGACAACCTCCTGCAGGAGATGGTTCTTCTATCATTCTACTGCGTGGGCCCCGGGGAATCTAAGTCAAGTTGTCACGTTCCATGGTAATCAGTGCAGCCCACTGAGCCACCTCACCAGCCCAAGGAGGTTGTGTCAGTTCCCTTTCAATTATTCTCTGTTCCATTTTCCTCTGACTCAGTGGTCTACCTTTAGTTCTTAGCTGGAGCATCCTTCCAACAAGTTTCCCAAAGCATCACACCAGGACTCACTTAGGTCTTCATCTCCTGGACATTGCACATGTCCATTCATCTTTAATCCCTGTTGAATGCCGGACACATATGGGTCATGAAGAGCTCTCATTTCCTGCCCTGAGTTAGTTAGGCACGTGAACACTGCCTGTGCAGAATTTAACTTTAGAGACAACGACACCAGTAGATCAGAAGCCACAGGGTTCAGGGCTTCCTGGGGGATACCGTCCACTTCTCTCCATAATGAAGAGCACGTTTTATATCTGAGGTCCCAGGAAAGTGGAAATAGATGGAGATTGCTTATTTAGGCTTCTGCTTCTGTCCCTTAGTGTCATGACTGTACCCGCCTAAGCCTTTTGGGCTTGAAAAAAGATAGCACAGTTGGTTGTTCTGTGCACATCTCTCCCGGTTTTATGCTCCAATGTGTCCACAAGATGACAGGAAGAGCATTTCAGAAGTCTTGTGTCCTTGGACCGTTTTGTGTAAGAGGCAGAGAAGGAATCAAAGCGAACACTGCTGAATGAGTCTCTTGCTCTACCATCAAGCAAGGGAGTGGCTGGAACAGCAGTGAAGCTCCTGGAACCTAGAAAGCAGTAACTGCCAGAAGTTTCTCTGGATGCTCCTAGGAGCTGGCCCATCACCCTCCCCATTTTCCCTGGTGTGTGTGTGTGTGTGTGTGTGTGTGTGTGTGTGTGTGTGTGTGTGTTATGCACATGGGTTAGGGTTTAAATATGTGGGGATCTTTCCATATCCCTGATTAGAAGACCATTTTCAAAAGAAGCAGGTCTAACATTTAAATGGTAAGTTGTACTCAGTTAGAAGCCAGTTAGAAACAAATGAAATCAACCCCGTGTGCTCTGAGAAGGTACCCGTTGAAGGATGCCAGTTAAAAAAATGATTTGGATTATGAGGTTAAAAGCAGAGACTGATGTCAGATCTGAACTTAAATCCTGTCCTATGACCCTGCAGCCTTAGGCACATTACCTGACCATTCTACCTCAGTTTCCCCACCTGTAAATTACGAATAGAGCCTTCCAGGTCAAGCTTGTCTCTAGGTGGACAGAGGCTCTGTCTCTAAATCAAGAGCCTGTAGCACTTCTCCTGCAAGGTAGGGAAGGATGCATCAAAGACCCTTAGAACCAATGAGAGGGGACTCCTTTTAGAACTGCCAGGTGCCCCTCCATAATGACATCAGCGAACAGGAAGTACTATCCTTTATATCAAACCCGCATGTGATCCCCCCCCCTTTGCTCTCAGTCAGAGGGTCTAAGCTCTGTGTGCTTAGAACATCCTCGGGGGGGGGGGTGTCCCTGTGCATCTGGCTTTTGCCCTGCCCCCTCTTCCTACTGCTCTGCACTCTGTCTGACAGCTAGAGGAGGCAGGGGGCTCAAGTTTCACGGCTGGGCTTGAGGCCCTCCAGGTATATTACAACTGGCCCATTTCATGTGAAATCTTGCAGCTTGACCAAGAGTCAGTGACCTCAAGAGCAGCCATTTAACCTCCATTACTTGGTTTATATTGGTAATATTTACATGGGAACTTGATTAAAGCTGACCTTTGAGGGGGGGGGAACCAGAATTCAGTGTGTAT
Source organism: Acomys percivali (assembly GCA_907169655.1). Taxonomy (NCBI): domain Eukaryota; kingdom Metazoa; phylum Chordata; class Mammalia; order Rodentia; family Muridae; genus Acomys; species Acomys percivali. The sequence goes on along the minus strand of OU015744.1, from coordinate 148,481,182 downwards.
TTGAAACAGTTCTGCTTTCTCCAGCCCATGTCAGGCGTCATCTGTTTCACTTCTTCCTTAATTGGCGAGCTGGACTCCGCTTTGCCTGCGTCTACTCCTCCCTGAATTTCTGCACTGCTTTCCATGTGGGTCTGTGCCTTGCCCCCCACAAGCAGGCTTGAAAATCCACAGGGCTAGATCCCCAGCTTGGTCGTGGTTAGCGACGGTTTGTCTTAAACAGACCCTTTCACCCTGTGTGTGTGAGTGCCTCAGACACGGCTATGCCAACCCACCTCACAAGGACAGCTAAGGCCCATGGGAAAGGAATGCAGCAGCCATCGATTCTGGGTGAAAGTCACTATCCAGTATAAAAAAAAAATCTTATCTATATAGCTTTTCAGCTCAAGATTTTAAAAAAAGTCTGTAAAATTGAAGGAGAGGCTATTTGAAAGCATGTTTGTTTGCTGACATGTCCAGAAGCTGTGCCTGGTATTATATGACTCAGCAACGGTCAGTTACCTTCTGAGAATGCTAGAAAGTCTGATACTGACACACTTACATAGATGTCTAAATCTTAGAGGGGTGTCGGTGGGGGGGCCGAACCAGAGACAGAGACAGAGACAGAGAGACAGAGCAAGCATGTGTGTATGAACATACATGTGAGTGAGAGTATGTGAACATGTGTGAGAGCCAGTTGCGTGTGTATGAGTGTGTGTACGTGTGACTGTGTGTATGTTGGAAGTGGAGGCATGGGTAGGGGCCACATGTGAGTACACAAATGTTGCACAACAGTGGAAGACTCAGGTGGCGCCAAGTCTACCTGTGTATTGGTAGGCTTGGATTGCTTCAAGCTTCCTTAAGCATCTTTACAGAGTCATACAGTATCCAAGCCTCAGAGGAAAGCAGACCCTTTGCTCGGAAATATAAATTAGGTAGGTTTCAACTCCACAGTCGGCTTTCATGACTCCAGAAAAGCAGACAGAGAGTGTTAAGAAGGCACAAGCATGAGCGTTAGCATCCGTGCCAAGGCATGGCCAGGTCACATGGAGTGGAGGCGCTTGGGAGGAACCAATAGCTGGGGCGGTGGTGTGCGCGGGGCCGGGGCGGGGCAGGGGGCGTCGTCTGGGAACCCTTATAGCGTCTACTACCATTGTGTATTTCCGAGGCCTAGAGGGCACTGCATTCCTCCCTGGTTTGCGGTCCTTTAACGGATATCGGAAGTATGGTTTTAGTGATGGAGCGCTTGCCCATGTCTCGGGCACGCAGATTCCCTACACCTTTTCCGCCGCCTTTTGAGGCTGCAACAATTACGCCCATTTTCCAGATGAATTTGGAGATTAACAACTCGCCCTGGTCACACACAGAGAAGAGCAAGGACCTGAACCTTGCACACACGCTCAGTTCCAAAGCACCCTAGGGGCCATTCACCGGGCCTGACTGTCTCCTGCCTTTGGAAGCTGAGAGCGCGGGGACAGGCTGTGCAAGCTGTGGCCAAGATGGCATCCATTTGGGCGTGGGCTTTGGGAAGCAGGCGTCTTTTCCTGCGCACAGCAGAGAAAAAGATCAAATTATTGGGAATAGCATGGCATATTTAGTTTTTTTTTCCCCCTATCAAAACCATGCTTCCTCTGCTTTTGCTAGCCAAAGACTCTCCTTCCCTTATGTAAACAATCAGGGGACTTGGTTCTCTCAAATCCCAGCCTTCTCTGTCGGTGAAGGTTATTATTGGCTTGGTTAAACAAAGTACTTGTTTATAATAGATATAATAGATGACAGAGTCGTTTTGAAATTACACAGTTGGTGTAATAAAACCAGTTAGAACTTTATTTTTTAAAAAATGTCAAAGTTGGTCAAATGCATTTGTAACGCGTGGCTTAGTTTTCTATCTCCTCGCCAGGGACTATGGGCCTAGTCTCGGTTCCCAGAGGGAGCAAAGGGTTAGTGGAAAAAAAAGGAACCTTTCTGCTGGCTTTTCTCCCAGCTCCTCTCTACATTCATGAACTGACTCAGGGCTTACTTACCTCTTCCCAGGCCTCCTCCTGCCTTTCGCAACACCAGTCAATTGCAGAATTCTCAAAATTCCGAGGCAATGTAAGAAATGCATATGGTGTAATATAGAGTGCATTTTAGAGGCTGACCTCACACAGAAATAACACACTGCATAAACAAAATGCTCACAACTGGCCAGCGTAATTTTTTTCTCCTGTTGATACTTCCCAAGTTGAATAATAAAGTCAAAAAAGAAAAAGTGTCCCCACTAGTCCTCACACATCAGAGCAGAGCTGCGCTGCCCCTGTGTGTTGGAATCTCTCACTTAGAGCTATGTCTTTCCTGGGATGTGCTGTTGGAAACTAGCTTGGTTCTTCTCACAGTAATGCTTTGACTGAGGGCTTAAGTCTGGATTTGCCAGGCTGGCCGCACCCCGTCAGATGGGCCATCTTAGAACTGTACCCAGACTTTGCCTACAGCTCAGAGATGCCACCTCTAATCTCCAGGCCTGCCATGAGTTTGTTTTTTGTCATAAATGAAGCATGAGGCTGTGCTTTAATTTTCCTCACTGCCCTCTGTCAAGTAATAACCATAAATATTGTCCTGAATCATTAAGTCACAACCTGAAACCTGATCCTGCCCAGCTCCCAATCAGACGGCCATCTGGAAGATGAAAGGAGTCTATCTGGGTTTTGGAATGATCCAGACTCTAATTTGTAGCAACAGTCTTAACAGGCTGTTTCAGAGACATTAACCAGCAGCTTGTCTCAGCTTCTCAAGGAAGGCACATTGTCCACAGTTGGCGATGTTTGCTTCAGGCAGAACTGTGAGCTGGCACTGCTGAAAACTACCAGGCTCTCTGCCTTTCAATCAAATGCCACGCTCTTCCGTGGACACTAGGTTTCTACCCACGGGCAAGGATATATGCACGCCAGTGCACATACAGTATATCTCTGAATGTTTCCATGTCATAAGGAAAGCAAACACTTCAAAGGGGGAAACAAACTGCATCATCTAGAGGCAAACAACAATGCACTGTGCTAGATATATAATTTTTCCTACCACCCTGAGGTTACTTTCTTTGGAGAAAATAAATCCTATCCTTTTTGGCTGTAGAATAAATTTGTAAACACAAAAGGAGAGTCAGTATCTGAAGTCTGGGTATGTGGCTAACACAAGTTTGTGCCTGATTAAGAGGACCGCCAGCTGATGAATTACATTAAGTAACTGAAGGTCTGGACTGACAGGTAAGCCAAGTAGCACAGTCCGGAGATGCCTCTCCATGTCCACTTGACCTTGGGCCTGTCAGAGAAGCCCCTAGCATATGACCATGCTATATATACTGTCCTGAATAGCCTAATGCATTCTATACTGTGTTGTATTTAAATTCTGACCATGTAAATACTTAATAATAAAATGAAGGTATTTACATACAAGGAAGTAAGACAGTGAGTCTGGCCTTGTAAGGGCCACTGCGGTGACACAGTATTAGTTTACACCCTTCAGAGAAGAGACTTTCATACCCGTGTTCACAAGCTTTCTTCTTTTGCCTCAAAATATGGCCCAGCACCTCTCACTCAGAGCAGTTAAAGGATGTATCACTGGTATGAATTTTTAAAAAGCATGGAAGCAGAGATTAAAAGAATTTTAAATGCATTTTCTGATTTGATTTAATCCAGTTTGAACAAATCTGTTCTTTTTTAAAGGTCCATAATGTGATAAAAATCACAGAAATCTGAACATGGGCCGAGCGTTCAATCACATTAGGGAATCCTTTGCAGATGTGATGATAGTGTGATCATTTTAAGCCCTTCTCTTTCAGAGCTAAGTGCTTAAATATTTATGAGAGAAATGACACGGTGTCTAAGATTCGCTTTCAAACATTAAAGAAATAGACAGCGGTAAATATAGAAGAAACAATGGATGATATCATGAGAGAAGACAGATGACAGATTACCAAAGTATTCACAATTATTGGGAAAGCATTGTAGATATGATTTATTGCCCATTCGTTTAATTTTATCGTTGCTTGAATTTTTTTTTTTTTTACATGAAACGATGGCTTTAAAATGTACTTGGGATGGAGGACAAGATTCTCAGAGAGAGGTGTTCTTCCTTCCTCCTGCAGCTTCAGTAAGTACATCTGGAGGCCAAGTGGTTGTCACAGTCACACAGCTGAAAGGCGCTAGCATGGACGGAACAGAGGTCAGGGAAGTGGCAAAACACCCTGCCATCCTCAGGACAACCCCAAGGGGGCATTCTCCGGAGCCAGCAGTGCTGAGAGTGAGATGCCTGCTTGGGGAGGGGACAGACGTGGTGAAAGCCCATACAAGCTGAGGCTAAGGCAACTTAGAGCAAGAGGGAAGACACAGTAAGGTCAGTGCTGTGAAAGAAGGTGGGCAGCGTCTCCCTTCAGCATGGGAGAACCTGGGTGTCTCCAGCTGAGTCCCAGCAGTGATAACTTGTGGTACTTTAGTGCTTGGCCCGAGGGAGTTACCGGGAAGGCAGGAAAGGCTGCCAGCTCCTTGTCAGGGTTCCCAAGTGAGCTCCAGTGAAAGGGCAGTTTGGGTGGTCCAGAATTGGTCCTTTCCCAAAACAAGCGGAGACGCCTGCATGCCCCACTGACTCCCACTGCGGCCATAATGTCTGGCACCGGGGGCCACGTTGGCTCAGAGAGCTCATTAGTGAATACGGAAAGGAAGGGCAGAGGAGTGCAAAGCCGGAGGAGTGGGATAGCAAGAGTTGGAAATCACTCCATCTATTGGTCAGGGGGCCTCAGCTAGCAAAGTAAGGGCAGTGGGGAAGGGCCTGGGGCAAAAGGCTGGGTTCAGGCCTTTCACTGACTGGCTAAGCAAATCATTAACTCCTTGGAGTCTGATTTCAGTGCTTCAGCCAGACCTAGGTTCAAATCTGTTTCAGGCACTAACTGGCTCTTTGATTATCATTCATTGGGCCACGCTGTCTTAATCAACAAAATCATTTTTAGAGGAGGAGGAGGAGGAGGAGGATGCAGGAGGAGGAGAGACAGAAGAGTGTTCTTTGTTGTGAGGTTTAACAAGTATCATTGCATGGATTTCTGGATCCAGAGACACAAGTGTAAGGATTCAATGACGGTGGTTTCTATTGTCACCTCTCTCATCATAAGGATTATCCACAAGCCACAGGTACACTTTATCCCAGGCACAAAGCTAGCTGTCGTCACCACCTATGAGGTCATCTATAGTCAACAAAGCCTCTTCGAGATAAAGACCAATATTCCAAGGGGGTCAGGACCGCCCTGTTCCCTCATCTTTACACCTGAGCTCAAGTGTGTGGCCACTGGGTCACTCACGACGTTGGGTTATCCATTAGAGAAAACCAACTGTTTTAGCGGGAGCAGTCATTGGAGTGGACATTCCACTTTCAGTGAAGTGACATGCCACTTGGCAGCTGGTTTTCTGGACATGACTTACAGTGGAGAAGATCCATCTGCTCCTGTAAGGGGCTGGACCATCAAGCCTTTAGCTTGACTCTCATCATAGCTTTACGGCTGGTAGATTCATTCTTTTCTAGCCTCCCCTCCATCCAACTCCCAGCCACTGTCTTATGAACAGAGGCCTTTTGGATAAATAGTTGCTGGATCAGGGATTTCTTAAACACTGTAACAAATGGCTCAGGCATCCTGGCTAGCTGGTCTGGGTTCTATGTGTCACCTTCCTCTGACCCAAGCCCTGGGAAGCCCCAGGGGGCATAGGGAGCGGCTCCCAGCACTTTGCTATTTTCCTAGACCTCTTCAGACCTTTCCAGGCTGGAAATTTAGAGCGAGACTCTCTGGAGACAAGTAATCTAGTAGGTTGTTGACTCTTCCTGTTCCCAAAAAGGACAGCTCCACCACTGTGACAGATGACTCAATCTGAGTTTTGTCCTTAGGCAGTTGCACGCCCCCACTCCCACCCCCACCCCCATCCCTACCCCAGACACAGGGAGGGCACAGAAATCTATCTGAAAAGCACTGCCTCCAAGATCTAAAAATGTCTTCTTTCTCAGCCTAAGTTTAGTTTAGTTTCGGGTCAACAGTCAGGTTAAAGTGCTCCCTCCCAGGTCACCCCAGCTGGGAAGGGGACCCTCTGAGCCTGCTTTGATTTAGTCATTGGCATCTTCCTGTCAGCACTCTGTGCTATATGTTCTTTGCGCTTTGCTCCTTCTGATGTCAAGGAAGTAGCGTAGTTACTGGCCTGTGATGGATGGCTGCCAGCCCTGTCTTGCCTTCAGTGAGTCTACCAAAGCCAGTGCCTGTGCGGCCATCTTCCCACTCCCTAACCTGGCTCTGTGACCGTAAGGGGTCTGACCACTCCACACATGCTGAGGGTGGAGCTCAGAAGATCATCCTGGGCTCTTCTTTATCCTCCCCATACAGAGACAGAGATGGGCTTGCTTCCCAGTCGCCCAGAGCTGCGTGGCGAAGCTGAAAATAAGGGTAGCCTTGTCTGCGCTGCTGACCTGAGGCTTGGAATTTGAGCTGTGGCCCACGCAGGCTATAAGAGCTCCCCACAAACATGACTAGTTCTCTGAGGTCTCATGGGGTGGGGATGGGGGGGCGCCGAGGTTTGGGTAGCAGGAAGAAGGCTGCTGGAAAGGAACTCAAATGACCTCTCTTTAGCTCTGGTGTGAGGGTGTACATCCTGAAGACTGTGTTACAAAGACACCTCTGTCACCTCCTTTCTGGCCTGCTAACGGCTGCAAAAATAATCCCAAACCCTGCAGTATAATGGCCTCAGCTGTCACCAGGCAGCAAGCACAGTGTGCTGGGTCAAAGCTGGTCTCCGGAGCCATACTGCATGCATCTGAGCTATGCTTCTGTGGCTTCCTGGCTGACTCCAGCCTCAAAATGTTTGCATTTCCTCATCCATTAAGTAGAAGTGGCAGTAGGACGGATCCCACTGGTCATGCCAGGTGTGAAATGAGTGCACGTGTGGGAAGTGCTTGTACCAACACCCGGCATACAGTAAACATTTATAAAATATACAGATCCATATAAGCATTTATAAACCACTCAGGTGTCCACAGTGGGGTTTCCCATGGCGTACAGTGGTAATTTCCAGACGGGTGTTTTAAGTTCCCTAGACACAGGGGTTGAGAAGCTTACTTGGAAGATACTGTCAAGAATAAACATTTGGCACCCACAAGTCTGGAAGAAGCACAGTCTGCTGCCTTTTGCCTCCTACTGCACGGGGAGGAAGCAACCACAACCTTCCACATGGAAATTTTTTTTTCTCTTGAAAGCTGGAAACCATCCTCGGTAAAAATACCTGAAAATGATCATTTTTTGGATTATATATGCTAGAGTCAATGCCGATGTTATAACTGAGACAAGGCAGGACAGACTGAGCTCTTCATGAATAGCCACTCTCTCGTGAGCATCAGAAACATCCAGAGCTGCTCTGGTAGTCATAAGTGGGTGCTGGTGACTGGGAAGCTGTTACAGTGGTGTTGCTAAGCACCCTTACAGTGCAAAGGACAGCTCCCCCCACCACAGCCCCACCTAAGAACCGTGTGTTCATAATGTCAGCAATACAGGCTGTGTATTAACCATGCAGTTAGTAGATCTAGAAGGCAGCACACCCCAGGGTCTAGGGTTTGTCATCCTTAAAAGAGAACTAGCCTCACAGTAGCCATATACACACATGGAAGGGATTATAAATTTCAAATAAGTCACTTTGTTTTCTCTTCTTTTTTTTTTTTTAAATCAAATCCCAACAGAAACTGGTGCCCTGAACATACAAGGCATGGAATGCAATGTCCTTCATGGCCTGGCCATCCCTGCTTCTCCAAATACAACTTTAATTTCCATGCTGTAGCTTCTTGCACTTACAAAAAAAAAAAAATGTCATCCTCAGTCAAGCCGCCTCATCTCTTCATGTGCTGTTCTCATGCCACGTGTTCTTCCTGCCTCTTCAGGAGGCTGAACCCCAGCAGTTTCTTGAGACTCAGCCCAGGAGTCTTTCTTCCCCGCCCCTCGGTTGATTTACCTAACACCTACTACACAGCCGTCACTGTTGTGGCTTCGAGGAATCCAGAGCTACCTTAGCTGTCGAGTCTAGACTCTTCCTTGCTGAAGAGTCTTCACTAGTTGAAGCCACATGTCCACTAATGAACTGACTTCCTTCCTCCTCACCCTAATTCCATCGCCAGCCATCCTACCCCTCAAATCCCAACTACAGACTATTTCCCACACGCCACCATCCCTCACCCCGCGGAAGATCCCACTGAGTGTGGTGCTGCCACCATACACTTCACTGTTCATCCTCTTCTCCGCCTCACCACTGTACTACAGCCAGCATCATGGTCTTTAACTCCTTACTCTCTCTGCTTCTGCTCCCGCCCTTCTACAAATCCTTCTCCCTGTAGTCACCAGAAAGATTTGGGGGGTGGGGTGAAGCGGTGAAGGCAAGAATATGTCACTTCCTGTCTTCAAACCAAGTGCTTCTTATACTGTAGCTGGCCCGGAACCCACGGTGTAGCCAGGCTGGCCTCAAACTCACGGCAATCCTCCTGCCTTCTTCGCCTCCCATACTACACCATCATCCAAACTAATCGGTTGCTTTCAAGGTAACATTGCCTCTTTCCTGACCCATTGTGATTCCCCTGAGCAACAGTGTCCCCCTGGGCCTCGGGAAGATGCAGCCCAGCTCACACCTGCTGCTGCTTCTTGGTGAGCAGGGTGAGACTTGACCCAGGGTGGGCACTTTGAATGTGCCAGAAACAAAGGATGCTTCTGAGTGTTTGTGATGGAGAAACGCTGCTACCATCTCTCAAAGTAGGGCCAATTATCTGAAGACGGGAAGAGTGAATCTCATCCCTGGCATCTGTTTCTGAGTCTACAGTGCTTCCTTAAGTCTCTCTGGCACAGGCAGATGCTAAGGACTCTTTAAAACAGACGATGTGGATTGCAGTCTCTGCTGTACTCTTTCCAGCTGAATGACCTTGCAAATGCCACAGACTCATCAAGTGCTCAAGTGTGGAATGGGGCTGCCTACTCCTACCACTGTGGTTTATTTAAGCAGTAATGGGGTGACTGATGGACACAAAACAGCATCAGGGACACAGTGGCATCCGATGGCTTTTACCACTGCATTGCCCAAAAGTAACTGGGCCCACATGACCTCTGCCATGTGACCATCAACAAAGCTTCCCCAGTGACAGAGCTTTCTGTGGGAAATCCATAGTCAACAGACCATGGGGAAGATTCCCAAAGAGATTGCGATTTCTGATTGTTCTGGCTAATTAAAGAATTCACAAAGGTCTCCTGCCCTCGGCGTCCCACTTTACTCGGAATAGAAACAAGCCCCCACCCTTCCAGGAAGAACAAGCTTCATGTGGGGCAGTCTCGTGAACTTCGTGGCATTTTCTGATCCAGAGCATGGGCTGCAGACAGCTCCCTGGGAAGAGGCCTCCCACAGGGGGTTCAGCGAAAACTCCCGAGTGGAGAAGGCAGGGAACGTACTTTAAACAGGGTGGGAAATTCCTTGCACGCGGCGTAGGCGACGGCAAAGGTTCATGGGAATGTAATTTTATATGGGCAGATTGGAGAGTTCCCCCACCCCAGAGAAGTCCGGAGCAGAACTCTTGAGAACTCCCGGTAGGAATTCAGCCCTCCCTCAGGCCCCACACCACCTCCCGGTAGTAACGCCCCTACTTTCACTTTCTCCCAGATAGTAGTAAAACATAGCTTGCACCACCAGTGCCCTCGGGCCTGAGCTGGACACACCAAACTCTCTCAGGGCCCGTGATGGAGCTTAACTCTGCCAGCGTGAAAATATCTGGAATAGCACGATTCAGGAATAAGTCACGTTATTTTCCACTGACCTCTGTTATTGAGTCAATAAAAATTCTCCATTAAAAAAAAAATATATATGTTAGTCTCCTGAAAACAATGTCCAGAGTGTTTTAGAAATAAGTTAAGACTATTCCTCAATGGCACACAACTCGCCATCCAAAGAAAGCGAGAGGAATTAGTCTGTCACTTGGACAGAATGTGGTTGTGGGTCTCAGTGGATCTTTCTTGTTCTTCTCCTGCAATAATGAAGGCATTAAATTACCAGGTCAGAGGCCCCAATTCTCAGAGAAATAATATCAGTTTATTATTTCTAATCTTATTAAGTTAGAAAATAGTCCTGAGATGTAATGTCATCCCAGAATGGCTGAAGTATCGATTCCACGAGGCTGTTCTCATGGATAATTCAAGGAGCCTGATTTCATTTAATTTCAGTAATTTTTAAAAAACATTCCAACAAATTTCCTATAAAGCAAATAATCTTAAATTATCCCCATAAATAATGTAGATGAGTGGTCAGATTTACTTTGTATTTACCGGTTACATATTTGGTATTATGAGTTTAAAAAGAAGAGATTATTTCCAATCCCGTTTTCCTAGTCCCTAGTGTTTTCCTCGGGCCAAATAGACCTTTAAAAATATATACTGCAATTCAGAAAAAAAAATTAAATGTAGACATTATCAAAATACGATGTGTGACAGTCCATTGATGCTGTCATTTTCTTATAATTGTATTACCTTCAGAGCTGAAGTGAGTTGGCATAATGCAAGAAAAGCTCAGGGTAGGCACGGCAGTATAGACTGGCTGCAGCCAGGCTGGGAGAATTAACTCCAGTGAGGCACATTTCTCCTGCAAAGTAGCAAAGCCATATCAGGGCCAGTGCTGGGACAAAGGTTCTGTGCCACAAGCCACACTCCCCCCTCACACTAAGACAAGTGGCCTTAGCCTCTTGTGGCCAGAATCCAGCCCTGCAGTTAATGAATACCTCCTGGGGTCTAACACCGAGGAGGCTAGAGGTATAAAAATGGCCAAATTATATTTCCTCCCTTTGAGATATTTCAACTTGACCTATCCCTCCATAAAGAGAGGCTCTGAGAGTGATGCCCAGCTGGCCAGGGGCCTTCTCTCCACAAATAGAACGTGCCAGCTCTAAACTTGTCACCATCCTTTGCATTTCTGTCACGCTGCCCGTGTCCCTCTCCTCTTTCATAAGAGCATTTGTGTCTTCACTCACCATGGCATTTCCCAGATACTGCTCTAGCGAGAGGAACACAATAAGCAGTGAGACTTTGTAAAAGTCTAGTAGAGACTACAGACAGGCCAGTGAACAGAGCACAGTGAGATGCCTTGACAAGGGCAGATAGCCATCCTGTAAGATTGGGAAAGGCTTTTTGGAAGATAGGACAGCTAAACTCAGTCTTCAATTTTAGAGAGAGAGAGAGAGAGAGAGAGAGAGAGAGAGAGAGAGAGGAGGGAGAGGGGGGAGGGAGAGAGAGGGGAGGGAGGGAGGGAGAGAGAGGGGAGGGAGGGAGGGAGGGAGAGAGAGGGAAAGAGCTGGGAATAGGGTGTGACAGACCAGACAGAGAAGAACAGCATGTCCAAGAGGTGAGAGGTGAGAGAGAAAGACAGGATGGGAAATTTCTACGTGATTGGTTACGTGTTCATGGTGCACGAAGTGGTAGAAATAGCTGCCAAACAGACTTGCATAATGTGCGATGGTGTTGGTGTCATGGTCAGTTGGGTTAGGGCCAGCTTCAGCTCTATCTCACTGGGGTTCCCGCTCCTGTGACCTGTGCCCTATAAGGTCGCAGAGCCCAGCAGTCTCTCCACCTTCTCCCAAAGGGTTTTCATTAAACTCTTCCCATCTCTGTTTCTAAGATGCTGCTGTGGGTGATAGACAAAGCACCTCCATGCAATTAATAAGCCTGGAGTTACAGATCCAAACCTGAGGCTCACACCCTCAAGAACATTTTCTCTCGGGATATTTATTAGTCCAGAAGACATGTGTGGGCAGAGCATGTTATTTAGTGACCTGTAATGCCTGAATAATGATCACAATAAATCAGCCCTCATTATTATGTGCGGGAGAGCTGGACAGCCCAACCGGCTAGGTAATGAGGTCTAATTTAATGCCCTTGTACTATTCTGCACTTGTTCTCTGAGAACTAAGGGGTGGGGTAGGGGGGTGGGCTCATGGATCCAGATGCCCTGGGATGTTCTGCACTTATATGAGGGTTGGGGGGTGGCCGGGCAGTGGCACAAGCATATGGCAGGAGTTGGAGAAAGAGCACAGTCAGCAGTGCTCAGTCCCTCTCAGTGGGTTCCAGGGATGCCTGGTTCATCACACCAGCCTAAACGGAAAATGCTGATAGAGTTAATTATAAGAAACAGCAACATCCTGGGAGCTATTTCTTGGAAGTAAAAGGTAAATTACATAGTCAGGAAATGGCAGCAGGGGCAGAGAAATCAGAATCTTAGTGACAGGGAGTGCAAGTGTCCCAGGCTTTGCTCCATGAGCTGGCATCACAGGCAGGACTATTAAATGAGTCGTCCAAGCCAGGGGAGATGGCTCGCAGTCCATTCTTCTTTGAGTGTGACCGGCTCCCATTTCTTGCTATGAAGAGCCTTTTTGCCATAGCTACCCATTATTACAGCTTTTAATTATTTCTGTGTGGCCAATCACATAGATTAGCTAGCATCAATAGTTTAGGCCTGTCTCATGCAAACTCAAAGGAGAGATCAACTTTAGCCATATGATGTACAGAAATGTGTTCTTCTAGAGTTCTGAGACCACTCATTTATCTTATGCCGGTCAAATCATGAATCCTTTCTTCCTATTGGTTTCCTGTTGGTAGTGTACATAAAAAGGGACTTGTTTGAGACCTTTGTGCCTCTGTTCTTCTCGAGATCCCTATGGGGTCACTATCCACAAAGCCTTCAGTAGTATCTGCTAGTTATAAAATGTAATATCTACATGGGACACCAGGGGCCAGGCAGGCTGCCGTGCTCCCCACTCTATAAGCTACAGTTCTGTCTCTCTCTCTCTCTCTCTCTCTCTCTCTCTCTCTCTCTCTCTCTCTCAGACACACACACACACCCCTTCCTCGACAGCTGCCAGTCCTCTCCTGTCTGTCCGTGTGGTTAAGTCAAATGAGGCGGATAGCCTTCCACGTGTCAGATAGTCAGGTGGAGCAATGAGATCCCCGTTAGAAAGTGATGTTGAGCATAAATCCTTCTGTCTCTTCCACATCGTCCAGCCAGCAAACTTCTCACACATCTTCTCCAATCAGCAGCACGGGCGTTTGCTTCTATATAGCCCAGGAAAAATGATTGCTCTGTATTGCCTTTGCGTTTGAATATGATCCTTAAGCCAGCTTCTGTCCTGGGACCTCTAGGTTCGTGGTCAAGCAAGACAAAACAGAATTCTATTAAAATCAAAGTATGATGCAGAATGACCATCCCACGTGCAGAAGAGCAGCTGCTGGGAGATGCCTTTGTGTCTTAAAGTAGCCTAGGCAACAGAAGAAGAGCCTATGAACCCTTAACAGAAATCCTCTGTAATACAGACGATACATTTTGCTGTAAAATAGCAATTAAGTGAGCATTTGTTGCATGGTGGAATATCCCTGCAGAAGGAGTGGGGCTGTGGTTAGACTAGAATCTAATGTTCTCTTGATTAGAATCCAAAACAGTGATATGAAGTGAGATGTAACAAGGCCAGAGAATGCAGCTCAAACTGATCCCAGTAAGTGAAAACCGACCTTAGTCTAATTAGCCTTGTAAAGCATCAAGGATGGTGTCTGTTAAAGATGGCTGTAAGAAGCCGGGCGTGGTGGCGCACACCTTTAATCCCAGCACTCAGGAGGCAGAGGCAGGTGGATCTCTGTGAGTTCGAGGTCAGCCTGGTCTACAAAGTGAGTCCAGGACAGCCAAGGCTACACAGAGAAACCCTGTCTCAAAAAACCAAAAAAGGAAAAAAAGAAAAAAGATAACTGTGAGTAGCTCTTGGTGAAAACCCACTGTGGCTCTCTCTAGCATTAAAATAGGTGCCTAGGTCTCATTTGAGATTACACTGTGAGGTTAACAGTGTAAATGAAAAAAATAAAATAAAAGGTTGCTGTTGTGAAATAACTGACAAAAAAAATCCATCTTCGAGAGCTGTGAAGTTATGCCCCCGACTTCCGACACATGTAGGTACAGCAGCTCTCATACATTAGCACTTCTCAGAACCCCCAAAGGCAGCCTGCCGAGATGACCCCAGAGTTCTTGACACAGGATGTCTGGGACGGACTTAGTACTTGCGTCCTGATGGAGCTGCTTCCCCTGGACCAGCGGCAACTCCGAGGAGCTGCTGGTAAAGCGTTTCTGAGTGCATGGGAAAACCTCTGTGCCTACCCCTTCCGTTAGCAGCCACACTGCCTTGCTACAGCTCGCTTCTATCCTCTGCAGCCTGCCAGTGTCTCACCGACTTCTGCTACTGTGTTTACGGGGCTGTAAGATACCCCTCTTGATGTTAAAGGAATCAGATCAGCCTTTAAACCCTTGCTGAATCTCGCCTTTGGTTTTTCCCTACTCACCAACAGTCCCTAGATGTGCCAGAACAGGCAGCCTCGCGGTAGGCAGGAAAATGGATTCCTGTTGTTTATTTGAAATCAGTCAGACATTCCCATATGCACAGGCTTCTACTGCCCAGGAAAAAAAAAAAGAGCCACAATAAAGTATTAACAGTTTTGGAAATGCACCCAAATCACCAGATTAAGGCAAGATTCAAAGCACATGGAGATATGTAAGTACATGTACATTACACAAATGCTACACAAACGCACTCACTCACATAACATTTCAAAGACGAAGGTTAAAATACAGCAGTCCTTCATAGACATGACTTACGTAATTAAATTTAATCTGAGTGCATAGTTGAATTCATATCAAAAATTTTTTTTGTGATCTCGTCCATCAAATATGTTCCTTGGTGAACGAATAAAATAGATGGGTGTAGTTTAAGATAAGAGAAGAAAAGCAGAGAGAGGGCCACGCATCGAGTTCCTGGCTATGACAGAGGCTCTCTGGAACATTCTCTCCCGGAGCTGAAGGCAGTTGGGTAAAGGTGTTGTATGTATGCAGTGGAGAGAAAATGGAAGGAACAAAACTCACTGGCCTGTGGCCTTTTGAGACTACCAGAGCTTCCTTCTTCTTCCCTCGAGATAGAACTCCTGACCTGATGAGAAATTTTCAGAGCCAGTTTTCATCTACTGTCTAGGATCATGTGAGAAATGTTGGCCGAGAGCACGGGTAGGTGCTTAGCTTTAGGAGCTTTTGAAACAAAGTATGTATATTCAATCCACATTATTTCTCAAATATGGTCAACATCAACCCACCAGTGGTGTTTTTAAAATAAAAGGTTATTTTTTCCCTCTTTGTTTATTATTTACTTTTCCATATCTGGAGCTGAGAACCGTGAAGGGCTCAGGCAGTGACACACAGATGCCACCCTGTATTCAGAGAGCCACTGTGAGTGCTCTCCCCTCCCCCAGGAGCATAGCAGCCTCTGGAAAAGTGTGGCTGCAAATCCACTCCCATCTGAAGGTTGCAAAATGACCTAACTATAAAAAGACCCAACGGTCCAGGAAGAACTTGAAGAATGTTCTACAGCAATGATCTCAGGATAAATCTAGTTTCTGCTTCCTTCAGGTCCCAGCTCGCCTCCTTTCAAGGTAAGGAAGCCGTTGAGAAGGTGTTAAAAGTATTAACTCTCCTCTGGCTTTTCTAATACTGTTATAGCCAGTGTCCCCCATCATCTTTACTTTCTACATTGTGTGTTTTCCTTCCTCCTACACTATAGACAAACTGGCCAATGGTCAAATGCTTGCCATTGTTTTCAGTTCAGTCTGGATAAAGGCTGTGATTTATGGGAGAGACCCAATTAGAGGCTCGATGCTCCGCTCTGTGCCAAATGAAAGTTTGCACAGGCCATACAATCCGGACCTCTGACATTTCCCAGGTGAGCATGCACAAGGACCACAGTGAGCACTCCTAATTACCTGGGGGAGATGCCTGTCTTTCCAAGCTACGTGTCTTTCAGGCTTGGAGAACACTCGTAGGCCTCAGCTGACCTGCCCTAGATGATCCTTCTGTTCTAGACTAGCATCTCCAGCTGAACACTGCGAGGGACTCACTGGTCCTTTTTCCTTCTCCACCCTAAATAAACTTCATTATCCAGCTCACAGGTTGCCAAATAGTCTGATTTTCTTATCTCCTTCTTTCAAAATGTCCCAGACTAATATCTACATTGCTCAAAAATCATGCTAACTGCTTTATTTTGTTAGAAGAGACTACGGACCTCAATGACTTTATAAAAAGAAAATCTAATTTCTCACTCATGTCACAGCCCAACATGTCTATTTCTGATTAAAAAGGTTTTACAGCCTATAACAGTATGAGAACCCAGACTCTTTCCACATTCTTGCTCAGCATCTCCAGTAGGCAATGGCACCCAAATTGTTCTAGAATTACTTCCAATATAAACAAACAGTAAGCGCAGTGAACCTCAAGTGGGATGTTTAAAAGGCCAGATTCAGAAGTGGAACAAGTCACTGCCACTCATGTTCCTCGGCCCCACCCCTAGCTATGCAGCCACTTTACCACAACAGACAGGAAAACGTGTTTAGCCCATGTTAGTTTGGGAAGGAAAAGAAGCAGGTTGTGGAAATTCCCAAGCAGCCTCTGCTACAATGGCTTTTACAGGCTTTTTTGGACGTTTATCATTGATAGACAAGGGTGGTAGGGAAAAAAAAAAACCAAACCAGCTCACTTGGTACCTGCAGGCTCTCATGCTTAATCTGTTGCTAAGGAAAATCCTCTGTCAGCTTATGGGAAACATACAAGAGAAGAGAAGAGAAGAGAAGAGAAGAGAAGAGAAGAGAAGAGAAGAGAAGAGA
>OU015744.1:148445091-148464271 GCA_907169655.1 Acomys percivali | reverse complement strand
GGAGAGGAGAGGAGAGGAGAGGAGAGGAGAGGAGAGGAGAGGAGAGGAGAGGAGAGAAATGGGAAAATATATCAGAAAGAACTGAGCAAGCACTCAGAGAAGTCCCTAGTAGTAGCCTACATAATCTTCACAGCTTATTAACATGCACCTGAGGTTGGTTTGGGGTTGGATCAGCCACCATCACCCCTTCCCTCCACCCTTCCTTCCTCTGGTCCCCAGTGCCAGACAGAGTTTCCCCTGAGGTGTGCTATTGTTCATCTGGATGAAACCGTTCTCAGTGTCACCTCGCTTGTTACCGACATTTGTGAAACGTCAGCACGGTGTGTGGAGCGCACCCAGGTGGCAAGTGCATGCCCGGATGCTCACGACGCGGACAACAAAATGTCGGAAGAACCATGAGGAAGGATTGCTGGGTGACGAGTGTGTGACATGAGGAGCCTGGGAATGATCTGACTTTTGAACCCAGGGAGACCTTGCTTCCTATTCTTCCTATTTTGAGTGTAACTTTATCTTGTTTGCTTTTATGGATGCTAAGGACTGGAAATCTTTAACACCAGGAGACCGCTAACGTTTGACTTGGTCATCTTTCAGCCAGTGGTGCCAATCCAAACTGGGCTTGGAGGCCTCATAGAGGGAAGGATTCTGAACGCTGTAAGAACACACAAACGCACAACCACCTCCTCTCAGATGACATCACATGGGCCAGAGGAAGGGTGAGGGGTCAACGAAAGGACTAACTCCCTTCTTAGAGTCTTCTTCCCTGAGAGAGGTCACCTGATGTGGGTTCACTCCTTATCCCCAATCAGAATAAACTGGATTTTGGAAGAAAATGGGGACTCTGCAGGTTTGCTCTCTCATTTTCACAGGAATGCTCTCTCGGTTGTGTGACAGTGCCCCCTAGAGGACTATTACCCAGGCTGACAAACTGTGTAGTGTGTCTCTCCACAGACAGAGGACAGGAAGAGAAATGAAAAGAAGTGGTCTCCATCCTTCAGTGAGTGGAGAGGGACTCCTCTCTCATGAGAGACGTTTGAGTCCAACATGACGGTGAAGGCCTGACAATGGCCTCAACCTCCAACTGCCTCTGAGGCAGCATCAAGGTGAATTTTGTCGCTATTATAAAGAGAGCAAATGAATGATTTCAAGTAGCTCCCACAGCGGAAGGAGGCTATGGTCCCCAAGGCCCTGAGGAACGAAGCCAGGTGGGTGCCTCCTAGGGACAAAATGAAAAGGATGTGTCCTATGGCAGTTGTCACTCTGTGACGTGTGCCTATGACTTCCCAGCCGTCTGACTTTCAAGAGAAGCTGAAAACTACCTCTACATCAATTATCCCAATACTGTGATGATGAAAACCAATTCATGGGTTGGGTGTTTGCGTTTTTTGAAATACTATTCCATCCTCACCAAATATATCTTATGGTATGAGCCATCAAGGCGTCTCTAAGTAAACTGACTGCCCCTGTTAATAACTGTGATGTCCTCATCCACTTGGATTATGCACATCACAGGGCTTCTATAACGTAATAGAACAATGAAATCGTCACAGTAAGACTCTATCACTAGAAAGGCAAACGAGCAGAGGCAAATCAGGCTACGGGAAGTCTCCCTTAGCCCCTCATAAAAGTATGGTTCGATTCCAGGATCTTAAACTTTACACAGCATGGCTACATACAATTTTCACTGAAAAGGGAAGATTTTACAGTCATTAAAATCCAAGCATTTGACTTGGGAAGCCAAGTCACAGGCATTACTAGTCAGCAGCCTGCAAAAGAGAAGGGAATCCCTCTCAATGAGATCTCAAGAAAGATTTATTGATTGGTTAGCCAGAGAAGAGCTGCTTAAATACTGCCTCCAGGGGTGAGATTTGAATAAAGGTGCTGAAAACATACAGGCAGTAGGGGAAATTTGCAAGCTTGCAAGTAGCCCCATGCCCCTTCAGGCAAAGTCCTAGGCTGGCCTACTCTTAAGGATGATTGGTTCAGGCACAAAGGTCTAAACTACGAGATGAGGAGCTCCCATCAATAGAAATGGATTTTACTCCCATGAAGCAGCCTCCTAAAGCTTTTTAATTCAAGTTTGTTAACCCAGATTTTAATTGGCTGCATTATTTTATACCAAGACCAGTGAAACTAGTGAAATGCTGAAAATGAACAACAGAGCAACTGACGGTTCTGTTTTATTTGTTCACTCCATTGGTCAGTTTTGTTTATGAGACAAACTGTCTATATTAGCCTAGGCTGGCCTCAAACTTGTGGTCCTCTTGACTCAGCCACTGGGATGCTGGAATTGAAAGCTTGTGTCACCATGCCTGGAGATGATTCTTAACCATCATCAATTTAAGGTAATTCAGCTGAGGCTGGAGAGAAGGCTCATCAGTTAAAAGCACCAGCTGCTCTTCCGGTGGACCTGTGTTCAATCTCCAGTGCCTACAAGGCAGCCATTGATAGCTCCAATTCTAGCAGATCCGATGACCTTTTCTGGCCTCTGAGTGCAGCAGACATGCACGGTACACAGACATACATGCCAGCAAAACACACATACACATAAAATAAATTTAAAAATTTTTAAATAGAAACAAACAAACAAAAAACCCTCAAACATAAGATAATCCAGTTGCTCGCTTTAGTGACTCTTTGGTGATGATGACCTATGAAATCAGCACACGGAGCCCCCGGTTCTGTTCTCATGACACCTGCCTGTGAGCGTTCTGCTTTCTCTTCGTGTCGCAGTGGGACAAGGCTTGTTTGTGGTCCCCCAGAATGGCTGCATGTGAAGCCTAAGAAAGCAAGGCTTCTGGACCCCAGCAGAGTGGGTGATACCAGCTCATCAACCAGCCACTGCTTCATGAGCCATGGGAATGTGTGAGGTGTGAGACTTGCCTTCTCTTGTTTGAGGGAGTCTCAGAGTGCACCTCTCATAAAATACAGGAGCAGGGTTTTAAATTCTGTAAATGAGTAAGGGCTAACTGCGTTTTTGAAAAGTTTACAGCAAGGGAGGAAATAAAGAATTATCACACCAATATCTTCTAACTCTTCCCCCAAACTGCATGGGAAAAAAATACACTAAAATGCTGGCAGTAATTCTGCATGGTCATGGGAAATTTTGCCATCTTCTCCCCACCACAAATGACAATGAAATGTCAGTTAACTCCACAGAGAGATTTTCCTCCCCTTATTTCGATGAGAGTAAATAACAGAAGTGAAGAGCAGTTGGAGTCTTATCAGGTCCCACTTGTTTTTGGGAAGCATCGTTTTGGATTTTGCAACTTACTCACTTTTAATTTAGGAAGTCCAGCCTACTCGTCACCTCAGTGGTATGTAATTGAGGAAGGACAACTCAATGTTGGGAACTGTTGCATGGTCCCATCTCTCGGGCATGGCACTGGGGACTTAGATGTGAGCACGGTGCCAGTGTTAGCCCTGAGGTGCACCTGCCTCTGAAAGCAGAGTGTTGGGTGCCTTTCCTTATTTCCCTCCATGACTTTAAAAGCCAAGTCCTTGCTTTTCCTGGGGTTTCGGGGGAGCATTTGGGGAGCGAATTTACCTCATCACATTTTCATCTATCTTAATTTAGACCTTTACATCTCTGGAATTGGTGATTGATAGCCCCCAAACACATAAACACTCTCCACCTGTACAGAATGCTCCAGGGACCTCACTCTCAGAAATATAGGATCAAGGTAGGAACAGAGAAAAAAAACCCAGAGTACACTCATGACCGGGAGTAAGGTCCAGGATGGGCTGTAACTGCGGAAGGTAGCTGTGACTTTGGAGCAAATAGAAATTTGGTAGTTTTATCTACTACCAGAACTCTCCTCAAAAAAAAAAAATGCAGCCGATGAGGGAGAAAGCAGGAGCCCCACCGTCTCATTTTTAACAAGGACCAGCTGAGAAATGAAGGCGCACACCGCACAAACCATCTCATGTCTGCCAGTTCATTTCCTGGCCCCCAAAGGGGAGGGGGGGGACCTTGTGTTTCCTCTTGTGCAGGCCAAACATGGCGGAGCACCGAGGGAATTCTGAGTGGAATCAATTGCACTTGTTACTAACTGAGTTTTCTTTTATTCTTATATTACGGAGGGCTGGATACTCAGCTGCAAGCAATTATAATGAAGAGTTACTGAGTAATGGTTTCCAGATTGCTCCGTGATGGGGCATTAATTGAAAGGGACAATTTAAGAGCTCGGGCCATGTAAATGCATTTCTTATTCTGTCAGATTGAGAAATTTCTCCATGCAAAAGACCGAAATGTTCAGAGCTGATAAAGACTTAATTGTGCTCATTTAAACTAGCATTTCTGAAATGAGTTTCATGTCTTTAAGAGAAGAAATATAAAATAGTAAACCTGTGGGTGTACCCACGCAATCAAGAGAATGTTGTAAATGAGACACTGGCCTGCCACACTCGTGTTAGTGGGGTGTGCATGTTGCACAGAATCTGACTTGAACAGTGGTACTCTGCAAGGCCAGTTAAGCTTTCCGGAACACTTACTTTTCAAGTCAAATGCTCCTGCAATGTATAAGTGTTCTCTGACTCTTTGTCTTTATCTAGGCCTCTCTGTGCATGCTTTAACGTTTTAAATTATATTTTAAAACACGAGCTTTAAAACCTGGGTGTGATTTTAAATGCGAAGCAGCATTTTAAGTGGATTTGCATGCATATGAAAATGGGCTTCCACAGAACTTAGTATCATCATAACCAGAAAATATTTGTTTTTTATAGTAACTTTTTAAAAAATTTCCCCAAGTCCCATTAAACAGCATTTCTAAAGGGACTTTCTGGTAGTCTCATTGGAGGAGTACCCGAAGAGTAACAAGCAAGGGAAGGAATAGGGCTCCATCTCTCTGTAAAAGAAAAAGTTAGTGCTGGCTTTAAAGGGCTAATTTCAGAGTCCTGCATTACTTCATTAGTGCAGTTTTATTCTTGGAAAGAGGAAAGGGGGAGGAGAGAGAGGAAGAAATGGAAAGAGAAGAAAATGGAGAAAAGGAAAGATGCACGCTCAACCCATTGACCAATAGACAGATGGACAAAGATGCAGACACATTTTAAAAAGTAAGTTCAAAGTTGAAGAAAAGATGGGCCCTGGTCTATTTTCTAAATCGAAATTTCCATCTGATAACTAGGCATTTATCCTTCTTCCCACCTTCAGCCTCTTTTCGCACATCTGGGTTTGGAAAAAGGAACTGTGGCGCTATGAACGTCCCCTAGAGCCTCAACACAAATAGTGCCCTGGACAGCAACAGGTGCAGATGAAAGATGCTGTCCACCTAGAGAAACGCAACCATCCAATCAGAGAGAAGGAGCAGAGATGCCTCATGACCTCTGTTCCTTGCCTCGCCCCTTCTCACGCATTCGTTCAGCAGGCCATGGTGACTCCATCTATCTCTTCAAACACTGGCCAAGCACAAAACCAGAATAAAGACAGCCATTTACTGGTGTGTCTTCATCGATAAAGTAATCCTGATATTCTGTCTTGGTGTCTTTCCTATTGGATTATTCATTCCCAGGACAAAAGCCCTGAATTTATTAACGCTCTCATGGAGCTCTCATTTATTTGACAACAGTGAAAGCAAGTTCAACTAACACTGAAAAAGTTTTACTGCCCCCCCCCCCACAAGGCCAAGGTCACATCATGTATCCTTGGCAGATCTTAGGCTGCGAGGCCTACAGTAACAAGCAAAAACCATTTGAAAAGTAATTGGTCAGTTTGGGTCAGGTTTGAGCACATCACAAAATTATCTAAATTCCTTATTCAAATGGACTTTTAAGAGTCAAAGCTGTGAGACTTGATACCCTATGAGCATATACAGGAGGAGGAAGTCCCCCTCAGTCACAGTCATAGGGGAGGGGAGTAAGGGGAAAATGGGAGGGAGGGAGGAATGGGAGGATACAAGGGATGGGATAATCATTGAGATGTAATATGAATGAATTAATAAAAAAAATTAAAAAGAGTCAAAGCTGAGAGGAAATGTATTATTTTGCCATGAAATAAAAGAGACGGGTGACTTGGACATTTGCACAAAGCTAGAAAATGACATTGTGCAGAATGGTCTCCTTTTATGTACAATACACAGTCGTTACTTGATGACCCCTTCTTCCTTTTCTCCACTTGCGCTGAAATCTAACATTCTGACTATAATGTTCAAAACTCTGTTGTTCCCCATATTCAAGGAGGAAGAGTTTCTTTTTAAACATCTTGAGTCTGGAAATAAACTAAACAAGAAGGCTTAGCTCATCTCTTTGTATCAGTTTGTGACTTCCAGTTCTATGCATTGTGCCAACAAATTATCGTAAGCCACACCGTCACTTTTGTCTAAGAAATATTTGTAAAATATCATAGGGGCCACCTGTCACTCAGCCATTTTCTGGGCCGCTGCTACTGCCAGTGGTATCCAAAGACCCGAGCAAACCCAGAGACTCCCAGCCAAGTGGCACCGAAAGCAGCAGGCTTCGGATAGGATAGTCAGATAGTTCGTTTTCAATGCATCTTAATTGGGCATCCTCCTCATTCCTCCACTTAGGTAGGAAAAGGAAATCGAGGGCAAATCCTCATCTGGCAACACAGTTTATGCTGAAAGGATTGGACAAATACATACACATTTAATTGATATATGAGTGTGACAATTGCCCCAAAAGAGATTCCTCATAACCTTTTTCCTGAACATAGATTTCATTTGAACAGATCATAGAAAAGAAAGCATTTGGAGGCGGCGGGGAGAGGTATGTTGAATTCAGCGCTAAGCTGTGAGCAGTTTAGAAGCTGATTTGGAGGGTTATGGGTTTTGTTTTTGTTTTTGTTTTTTAAGTTTCAAAGTCTCTCGAATGCAGAGTACAAAAGAGGCCCCAAGTCCCACAGCTGGCAATTCCACGCTTATACTGAGAAGTTTTGCTTGCATTAGTACCTGGAAAAACTACAACAGTTCTGGTGTTTACAGGCTCCACTCAAGCAAAGCAGAAGCAACATTGGCAAGGGATTAGGCATCGAAAATTGCAAACCTCCCATCACCACACAAGCCGGCCTGTTCATTTTGTTCAGATCATAAAATCCAGAACATGGCCCAGACCCCTGTCCAGAAAATGTTCACATCCTAATTTTAAAAATAGCTTTTATACACGACGGCTCTCTTCTCAATAAAACAAAGATTTGTTTATTGCTATGGTTTAATTAAGAGCCCTCTCTAGGAGGAAGATCTGCAAACCAGGGACCTTATTTTTTTTTTCTTTTCTTTTCTTTTCCTTTTCCTTTTCCGGCCCCATCTCTCAAATCAGGGCTGTTTGTTTATTGGCTTAATTTTCCCTGAAGTAAAAATACACTTTGAAATGTAACATGTCATTATGTAATTTGTAGTTACAAAGTGCAGGCCTCGGTGCATAACAGCACATGGGGTGGCTCCACTCACGGTGTCCCGTGTTGGCTGCCCCCCACCCCATCTGATTAACAGCCTGTGTAAACACACAGCCAACCAGAACCCTAGCCGGCACACACTTTGGTCAGTCATAAAACTGCCACCCAAACGTGGACATGAGGGCTTTAGGCAGAAATCTTAATTTGGGGCAAATGATCAAAACCGAGACAACACGGCCCCAACCAGGGCTGGAAAGGGCTAACCTTTGTTTTCATTAATCCTTCTCCAATCCCTAAACTGGGGGTGATGACATCACTGCTGAAGCTGAAATGCGTAATAAAATGTCCGTGAAATACAGAGGTTCACAGGCGACACCATCGGAGAAATTCTTAACACCTTAAAGGAAAAGTCAAGGAGAAAAAGTAAGAGTGTAGTGAAGGAAAAATTTAAAGTGTTATTTGGAAAGACCCTATTTGACATGCCCGGGATGGATTCTCTGTCTGTGCAAGGAAAGTTAATATGCCTTCAGACTTGCAGAAATAAATGGAGTTTATACAAAGGACTGTTTTGTTGGCTTTTGTTTTTCTTCCCAGTATTTTCATTGCTCTTAGCAAAAAAAAAAAAAAATCTTTTAGACCCTTCACATAATGGGAAATTCAAAATGTGCAACGTAAATCAAGTATTTAGTAGGAAACAGTTAATTTCATTTAGTCTTTAAAAAAAAAAAAGAAAGAAAGAAAGAAAAGAAAAGAATACTTTCACAAGGTTGCAAATTTGTTTGCCCTGGAGCAGACCAGTATTTTAGGACCCACTTTTTGACACATAATAATGGTCTGAGGGCCTGGTGTGGGATGTGGTACCTACACATGTGTACAATGTAGCAAGCATCTCCTCTGAGGGCCTGGTGTGGGATGTGGTACCTACACACGTGTACAATGTAGCAAGCATCTCCTCTTCTTTGGGTTACACAACACCACTGGCTTCCTATTCTCTTTTAGAATACTATGCTGGTGTTAAAGAAGCTGTCCAAGTCATGCCAAACAGCTGCCGTCCCGGCTGCCTCCCTGAGAGCTCGTGGCAGTTCCTCACAGCCCTTCCACGGCTCCGGGCTGGCTTCTTGATTTCCAACTTCTGCCCTGTTTGAAAAGGAGAGGTGGTGGTCAGTTCTGCCCTGTCCCTGCCCCTCCTCAACATCTTCAGTGTATCTAAATGTGGTCACATTCGTGACCTCATGCCTTATTCTAGGTGGCTTTGCCCCCAACAGGACAAGAAACTGTGCAGACATACAGAGGTATGCCTTTGGTTTTGTTTCCCCGGGCACTACACAAAATGCATATGAAATCTTGGGCTGTGGTTATGACTTGTTGCCAAATTTATTCCTATGGATTAGGGGGCCTCCGTAGAAAGAATCTCAGTAATTTACCCACAAAGCCACATAGGGAACGGGCAACAGAAGTACACCCCAAGACAACCTTTTTCACAAGTCAGGCCTTCCCCTCTTGGGTAGCTTCCAGCCATTGTCTCATAGCCTCAGGGTCAGGGCTCAGGTAAAATGGGACTGCTCTTTGGTGACCGCGCTTATGACTGGTGGCTTGGGACCTTCGAGATCATGTCCTTCAGCGTGTGAAAGCTATGGATATGTCAAACTCTGAGCCGCTGCTTAGTGGCACATGCCTCCAAAGTCCTGCTTTCCCGTTCCAGTGCCCATGGCTACACCACTGAAGACATGACACCTCCTTCCTCGGTAACAGTTAACTGCCCATAGTTCATGAGTGAGGGGGGTGGTGGGGAGGTGGAGGAAGTGGAATGGATGAAATCCTGAGTGAATGTGCATTTGACACACGCCCAGCCTAATAAGGACTCCAAGACCAATTGGCTCCTGGTAAGTTGGCAAAGCTGTTCCCCCAAAATGGGCTAGGCTCAAGAGGGATGGCAAAGCTTCCTTCTGGAGTCTGAGTGCTAATGGATGAGTGGTCAGTGTGTGCAGACTGACAATGGCAGCTTCCTCCTCAGGGATGTTTGCAGGCCGGCATTGTTCCCTACAAAGACCTCCTATGAAGACTACACAAGCCTTCGTGTGTTGTGCTGTAACAAACAAACGTACTGAGGTTCCAGGTTGGTTGTAGTGGTGGAGGTTAGAGCATCCTGCTGAATCCTCCAGCTTCACTGTACACTTGTCTGTGTGTCTATCCTGTCTTTGTTCCTCTGTTACCCCTGGCAAAGGTTCGGGGCTCTGAGTCTTGGACCCTATGGGCTCTTATTTATCATGGATACTGTGTAGGGGGTGCATAGTTATCTATCAATGCAGGTGCCTCTGCTCAAACCATTTAATGGAATTTTAAAATGACATTGTTAATTGGTTTACAGAATAGTAGGTCTCCATGGGGCTTTGTCATAGGTCCTTACGATTGGCTAACTCTTCCTCGTCCCCCAGCATTCCCCCTCCACTATCATGATGCATCTTCCTGCTGTCCCACCTCCCCTTACACACACACACACACACACACACACACACACACACACACACACATACACACACACAGCAGACAGAGAGGAGGAGCACACTTCCGGGCCTTCATAGGGAATCAAAGTTATTCACACTACTCTAAAGTTTAGAAGCTAGGATACACTTCTAATAGAGCACATATAGGGTTAGTCCATCTGGGCCTTGCTCACCCAAGTCAGGTGCCTAGTCAACTGTAAGCTCAGGCAGAGTTCCAGTGTCAAAGGCCCTTCTCCCCCGAGGGGCATTCACCAGCCTGTCCTCTTTGGACTTCTGCATCACAGTCTGCCTTTAGCCAGTTTCTGCAGTGGAATAAGGGGAAATTAATAGACATACAATAGAAAGATGTCATGGAGCTGCCCCCAACTGCTCTTCTGACAGTGTTAAGAAATCCTGGTCTCAATTGCAAACACTAGATCTCCACACAGATCAATTTCATATAGAAAGTAAGCGAACAAAGATATTCTTAGGCCTACAGGTGTCTCTCAAACCATTGTGTGTTTTCTTCTCCTTCGTTCTAACCCATGAGCACTAACACCAAGTGGGGCCTTCAATGTCTTCATCAATAAATTAAACAGTAATGCATTAGTTACTTTCCCACGGCCTTATCTAGCTCCTATCAAAGGCCCTACACATATCTGGATGTTGGCCGGCACCAAAGGCCATTTTTATTCACAAACTCAAGCTATCCTAACTGTTGAAAGGAGAATGAATAGATTCTCAAATGAGGTTTCAAATTATCCTCGCCTTTGAGATCATCGGTGCTCGTGGTCCAGTATTTGTACAAGATGAAGTGATTTACTGACTTGAGCCTGGAAAATCTGGAGGGCAACTCCGAAAGGCAAGAACATGTTGCCGAGTCAATCACTCACCCTGCCAGGGAAACTACGGTCATTTCCAAACACTGTAATGAGACACTGATCTCCATCCAGGCAGAAAAATCACTAAAGAGGCTGGAGGAGGTTGGCCACACAGCCAGAACGGAGAGCTGGAGTTTTTGGCAAGGCACTTCCACCCCAAAAGCAGAGAGAGTCCTGGAAGGGTGCTCGCATAAACAAAACACACAGACAGCTTCGGCTCTGTACAGAGGCTCATCCTGTCCAAGATCAAAGCCTGCACCAGAGACACAGGCCTCTGGAACACAGTGTCCTTTCTGGGATGTCCCACACAGGAGAGGAGATGTGAAACTGGAGCCACAGCCTTGCCACCTGCAGCCAGTGGTTTCCACGCTCTGATTTTCACAGGCTGGGGAGCTTGTAGCTGCTAAAGCAACAGAAGGTGAGGACAGAGAAAACCTGAGGAAAGTTTCTAGCTAAACTTGCCTCCCACCCACCCGTCTATGGAGTGTGGGGCTAGAACTCAACTCGAGCTTGTGGCTGGAACGCAAACCCAGACACTTCTTATGCTGCCCGATGGCACTGCGATTAATGGCTGAGTTTCCTCAGTGCAAAAATGGTCCTACTCAGAGTACTTAAGGTCTGACCAGCTCGTGCAGCAGCCCTCAAAAGACTGCAGTCGCTGCCTGAAGTCACACAGTCCAGGGTTTGGACCTGGCTTTGTCTCTCAGTGGGGACAGGAAGAAGTGACCACCTTTGAGTTAAGACCTGCTGTAGAAAAGATTTCAATATGGCCCTTGCAGCTCTGCCATGGTGATTCTGAGTTGATGCATCATACAGTAGAAGTCCAGTAGACAGCAACCCCCAATTAATATTTTTCCTGGTTCCCAGTGGAGAATGCACACAGGACTGGTTAGACTGGAAGAAGCCAGGCCAGTGAAATTTAAGATCCTCCAAAGTCCTCACAGCTTCATCCATATACAAAAGAGATATGTCTCTGGGGATTGACTGAGTCCTGGGTGTTTTAGATACATGGCTTTATTTTAAGGCAGCAAAGGGAACCTGGGCATGTTCCCAAACTGAACATCTGCAGGCAGATAGGATGACGAAATATATTAGTATTGAGGAATAACTTTCTCCTGTGTTCCTTCTTGGAAAACATCTGGGGTCTTACCCTCCTCTCCCCTCATTCCCTCACCCCCAAAAAGTTGACTCTTGGCTGACAGTTTATCAGAGATAAATGGAAACACCTGGGAGCCAGAGAAGGCAGCAGGGTAAGATCAGGTGAGGACCCCTAGGGGCCACATGCCACTGGCTATATTTTTTTCTACTTCAGGCAGGTTGTAAGGCGATAAGTACCACTTTTTTCGTAATTCATTCATTCATTTGTTCATTCATTCAGTCAGCCACTTATTCCGAACACCCACAGGAGGCATCTTGCCCAACTCTGTGCCTGAAGTGCTAGGCTGGAGCCACAGGCTGAGTAAGATGTCTGTTGATCTTGCTTCTAAGAGTTTCTGTGAAAAGACGTGACAAGAGCTCACTCTGTATTTTGTATGACTCTTTAACAACCTCTCTTTTGTCAAGCCAAACTCTCTCTGGCTACAACATGTTGTATCTACAGAGATGGATGCAAGACCTAATAAAATCTTTTGTGCCCCGTGGCCATGCAGGGATATTTTTATGGCCACGCAAGCTATAATAACCTCCTAGGGCATGCAAACTTTCCATCCCTTTTTCTTCCTGCATCTTTATGCCATTCCAGACTAAACAGTCCTCATCCCCTGTATCATTTCCCCAAAGGTCTTTCTCACCTTCCCTCTAGTTGACGTGTTCTTCTCTCAACTTGTTCCAGCTTCTACTCAGCAACCAAGGGCCAAAACTCTTGTAAAACCCTAACACTCAACAAGTATCCAAGTGCCTTTGAAGTGAGACTAATCCAGGTACGGGTCCACACAGCCACCATTCAGGGTCCTAGCAGGATCCCGAGCATTTCCGGATCTCAGATTCCTCAGCCATAAAGATTTTTAATCACCAAGGACACAGGACAAGAACATGACATCAGAAAGACCAAATCTGAGAAGGTTTGGATTAACTTGGAAAAGCTTGGAGTTTGGGGGGGGGGGTGTGGAGGACCAATCCTACCTAGAGCAAAGGCATAACAAAGGTCTTGAGGCAGAGACATGGCAAACAGGAATGACTAGGTGGAAACCACCAAGGGGAAACAAACGATGTGAGGTGAGGCTGGGAAGGTTAGCACGCAGAGAGTGTAGGAACTTGCATGCTAAGGTAAAGGTCCCATGAAGATGACAGTTGTAAATAGTTCTCTGTGTGTTTAAAAAAAAAAATACTGGCCATAGGGTGGATAGGATATAGCGTAGGTCTGGAGAAAGTGGGAGGCTCCTGAAGTAATCCAGGATTGCAAAAGCACAGACCACAGTGTCATTTGGAGAGACAGAGGTGGACACATCTGGAAATGAGAGTCAGAGCACTTAGCTGGCTTGGTGGATGTGACAGGGAGAGGGAGGTGTGGGGACGGCTGCCAAGGGCCTGACGGGCTCGTCTTGGGTTGGTGGAGCTGTTTACCGGGAATGCTGGGGGAGGAAAACGGGTAGAGAGACAGTGGGAGTTCAGTTTGGGGCCATGCGGAGTCTGATGTGCCTGTAGATGGCCAAAGTCAAGATGTGGAATAGGCAACCCAACTCGATTTATGACCGGGAGCGCAGAAGAGCGTCTGGACCAGGAGATATAAATTCAAGAGTCATCAGCACATAGATAATAATTAAAACTGAAGGCATGGACAAGAGCCCAGGAGGAGGACAGAGGCTGTGAAGGAGATGAGCCCGGGAGATCACATGGCGAAGCTCTCCAGTGCTCAACAGTCAGGGAGGAGAAAGGTGTGCCAGCACTGAGTCTGCAGAGTCCCTAGGAGTAGGGAAGGACCAGAAGAGTGCTGGGGTTGGAGAGTTAAAAGGATGCTGGGAGAGAGGAAGAAAACAAGGAGGCTGCCACAGCCCACTGAGAGTCAGGGCCCAGAGCCAGGTCACATTCCTGTCAGATTTCAGAATATATGTTTTCCCGGGATTCTTCGTCTCAGAGCCTACTATGACTGCAGCACGACTTAGCAGCACTAGGTTACACCTCATTCTTCCAGCAGCTTCCTCTATGCAAAGTATTTTAGAGAATTAAGAAGACTAGCCCCTCCAAAAATAATATGAAATCGTTGTTGCTCAGGCCTATCTACTTACTAATACTTAGGTGTTTACCAGCAGGAACCTTTAAGCATCACCTTTTGCATAGAGCCACTTTAACTTTTGCTTTGTAGATTTTGAAAAGATGATACTCAGTTTCTTTATCCATGATAAAAATGGAAAGAACCTATAGGCAGGGTTAGGGTGGAGGAAGGTCACAAGAGGTATGCAAACCTATCCCTGTCCAGCCCAGTGGCAACCCAGTGATTGCCAAAGAGCAATGGATAAGAAAGGCAGGCTACAGAACAGAAAGATGAACTTGTGGCCTGTGTCCACTTCATCAGGGCTAAATATCCCTTCACCCGCAATAACCCCTAGGTGAAAGAATTCTGAATGACGTCTGTTTGTGATAATCAAAAAAACTTGAAGTGCGTGTTTAAAAGGGCGGAGGAAGCCTAGTGTCAGATTTGTTTGTTTGTTTTTTTGTTTCTTCTGTCCTTTGTATTTTCCATAAACTGGTGGTGACAGCAGAAAGTTCAATTGGGTCCCAGTTAAAGTTGCTGATAGGAGTCATCATGGGACATGAGGTAAGCATGGACATTGCTCTGAGAACTTGAAACTGATAGGTGGGTGCTGACATCCCTCATTCCACAGCCTCCTAGGTCTTTGACGAAGGCGTCTGCTACCATTCTCATCAAGTTGAAAACCAGCTGGCTGTGCTCGTGCATGCCTACCATGCTGGTGTTCTGAAGGTGAGGAGAGAAGGATCATGAATTTAAGGCCAGCCTAGGCTAACTATCAAGCCATGACGGGGCGGGGGGGGGGGGGGGAGGGGGAAGGAGCTGGTGATGAAGAAGGAGCAGGGGGGAGAGAGAGAAGTTGAAAACGGAAGAATGCTGTAAACTCTACATCGTGAAGAACCCATTTTACCAACAAGTAAATTGCAGAGGAAGAGCAGAAATAGGAGGAGGAAGAGGGGGCAGGGCGTTAAAGACACAGAAGAGAGAAAGTCAAATCCTGTTTATTAGTGAATAAACACTTATAGGGGGATTTTTAAACTGATCAGAAATAAAAGGATTATTTATCTTAGGTATCATAAGACCATTGTAGTTATACATTGAGTAGTCTGCTTCTTATTGAGCTGTATACTGAGGTATTATGGACCCAGTGACATGATGTCTGGTGTTTATAAATGGGGGGTGGGGGTGAGG
Organism: Acomys percivali; assembly: GCA_907169655.1. Lineage (NCBI taxonomy): Eukaryota > Metazoa > Chordata > Mammalia > Rodentia > Muridae > Acomys > Acomys percivali. The sequence goes on along the minus strand of OU015744.1, from coordinate 148,449,184 downwards.
CCCTGGCCCTGGCAGTGCGGGCAAGGAGGCTTGAGTAGGGCAGAAAACCTCAGCCATGAGCCAGGCTGAGGCTGGCCAGTGAGGATCAGGGTTCACGGGCCACCCGTGCTCTCTACAGTCAATAAAGGCTTGAGATGTTCCTAACAAAAAGCTAAAAACTATCTTTAAATTCATTTCTTTTTCTTTCTTTCTTTCATTTTCTTTCTGGAAGATTTCTCCAGCAGCATGAACTTAACGTGAAACACCACTTATTTGCAAAGTCTCGTGGGTAAATGAGAAGTCAGGCAAAGAAGAGGTCTCCTCAGATGAGAGAGGTGTGAGTGGTGGGTTACCTCAAGGAGGGCGACAATCAGAGAAAAGCAAGCAGGAGGACACAGTCACCTCATGGTGCATTGGGTAGCGGGCTGCACACCCTGGAATGGGTTTCTAGCTGAAACATTCATGACCTTCCTCAGGGCAGATAGCAAAATCTGACTTCTGCTGGCGACCATGTCTCTGTTCTGGAAGAGCCTTTATGCCCTTGACTTTGAGAGCCACTCTCTCTCCCCCCTCTCTCTTCTTTTGTCCCGTCCCCTGCTCTCCAAAGATGGCTCCCTTTTGTTTGCTAACTCCTCCATGCAATGACGTGAAATATTGGGGAAAGCTTTAAGAAGGAAAACTCTGTGGGAAGATACTTCATTTCCAAAGCCACCAGCTCCTTTCCTGGGGTGCTGGAACTGAGTCCCCCTAGAGATTCCCTGGCTGTCTGTGTGTGGAGGCACTGGGGAGGCTGCAGAGCATTCTCCAGAGCTCCAGGCATGGCTCGGGGACACAGGTGTCCAGAGAGCCCAGGCTGTCACTCACTTTAGCCTCCCAGTATCTGAGATCAAAGATCACATTACATGTGCCTAGAAGCTTCTGGAGTATCAGGCTGCTGTTAGGATGACTGGCAGGGCCACATTGGGGCCATCCCTGCTCGATTTTTATCTTCCACTATCCCTGAGTTCAAGAAGCTAACCGTCCTCTGGAATTCTGCTCATCTTTAAGCATGTATCTTCAGCATATCAAACCATAGAGTCTTCTTCAAACCTACCCATGGGAGGCAAGGGACCTCTCCTATGCCCCCCGGTCTTTGCTTATAGAGCTTGCACGATGTTTGGGAACACTGACTTATTGGTAAACTTCTAGGAGGCTGGGCCATGTCTCAGTTACCTGTATCCTAGCCTACAGCATCCCTGACCCTAGGGATTGCACCACACATGGGAGTGATACATATGATAATACAGACTAGTTCCCCAATGGGGTTTTCCAAGGCCCTGACACCGCTGTACTTAACCTCCCATCTGCTCTGCCCTTCCTGACACCTCTCCTTTCCGTTGACTCCCCCTTTCCCACGTCTGACTCTTTACTTCAGAGTTAAGAAGTAAGAAGTGAAGGAATAGAGGGTTCGTTTTCATGCCCTAAATTAGGTTGTCTCCATGGCTTTCCCTGTGGCATGCATTTGGCTGGGGATGGGGGAGCTGATGAGCAATTTCAGGCTTCCCAGGCATCCTCCAGCTCCTGCTGCCTCGAGGGCCCATCACAGCTTTCTGGATGAACGAATCCCTCCTTCCATCAATAGGAGCTTTGTGAACTCAACAGATGCCACGGGGCCTAGAAGTCAAATAAATATGATTATTCAAACAACATTAGATTGCACTGTGCATAATTCAGGAAATTCAATTATGTCTCTCTGGCAACAGTTACAAACTCAGGCTGGGTTGACAGACCTTGTTTTCTGATGTGCGAGAGGCTGCCCTTCATGCCGTCACACGGGGGGGGGGGCGGGAGACGATGGGATCTGGCAGACAAACAGTTGCCATTGGAAATCTGACTGACCCCCTCCCCTCGATCCTATGCTGGCAAATGCAAAGATGTTTTTCACTAACATAAACCCAGAACAACTTTAACTGTGGGATGATCCAATGTCACGGGCACAAGGCAGAAAACAGATGCACTTAAGGTACAGAATGACTCTTGGAGCATGAAATGTCAGTATCGCACACGCCTATGCCCTATTGCTTTGTATGAAGGCCATTAACTAAAGAGAGACCAATGGTGTACTACATACATCACAGGTTCATATCCTACCCATTCCTGTGCCTCAGTTTCATCAGTCGTCACATAGAAATCATGGTGTTTGTTGAGTGCAGGCTTATTGGAGTCAAGTGTGTTACTGGATGTCTAGTCAAGATTTACTAATGATATCTTTTAGCCCTGTTTCTCAACTCTACTTACAAGTAGGGTTGATGCTTATACCAAGATTAGAGCTGGGATGTGTGTGTGTGTGTGTGTGTGTGTGTGTGTGTGTGTGTGTGTGTGCGCTGCTTTGAATCTATTCCTTGTCATTTCCTCAGCAAGCTGTATTTATTTTCTCATTCCTCAGTCCTCTGTGGGTGTCAGCTAAGCCTTTTGTCATCATGAGTGCAAGGCAAAGGTTAGGCTTTGCTTCTTAGAGGACACGGAAGCTTGCACGACAGCCGGTTTCGCAGAGTTTGACAGTTCCACTTGAGCTCCGCACAGCTGATTTATAGGACACCAAGCTCATTGGCGTAATTCTCTCTTCTCCCCTGGTCATTTCTCAATCTGGAAACATCTGAGAAAGACATTTCCTCAGAGATGCACAGGCAGTGCATTCAGGTTCCATAACTTTTCGGGGGCTCCCCCAGATCCACAGTTCACAGCTAGCGTCCGTGCCTCGCTCTGTCTTGAGCACTGGCTAGCAGGTCCCTTCCGCACTTGGCCTCTTTGACTCTGATGCAAAATGACAGGGCTCACACAGCACACACTGTTCTCCGGCCTTGCCCAGCTTTGCCTGGGACGGCAGGATTAGGCAGGGAAACCTGAGCACGAGATGCCCGATGGGTTTAGTGACTTAATTGTCTGAGTGCTTGAAGCTGTGGGATTAATTCCACTTTAGGTACACTTGCTTCTTTCTCACTAATAAGTAGGAGTTTGTTCAAACTAATTCACTTGAACAAAGACGTAATAGAACCTCCAAAGAATCCCTGACACAGCTAGGCCACCTCCTCTTTCTCTGTTTCTAGGGAGCTCCCACATTTCTCCACTCGCTCACCAATTTGGCCTTAAAAGTACATAAACCTCTAATCTGAAACTGGCTTTTGCCAAACTCTCCTTTTCGTGCTTGGAGTAATTTGCAATGGCCACTTTCTGCATCCTGGTCACACACATGTCTTGGTCAATCAGCGCAATGTCAAAGCCTTGTGGGGTTATTGTAACTCCAGCTGTGAGCTGCTAATAATAAACTTGCCCACAGGACAGTCCTGCCATATGGTGGATGGGCAGTCAAGACTCGGCAATGCATTAGGGGAAAAAAAAAAGATCCAGTCAACAGTCGGTGGGTGTAAGTGGATGGCTAGGATGTTGACATGTGACAGCTGAGTTTGGGTTGGTTGCTATATCATTGGCAACTATGACTCGCTCCCACTTTGCAGTGTCTGCCCTGAAACACAAAGGCGTGGCAGTGGGTAAATGACCCGGCTGGAATCAGAAACGTAGACAAAACACACCGAAATGTATATTGTGGGTCAGGGCGTGAGGGCTGTTGAAAAGAAGCATAGTTCAGATTCTTCAGTAGGAAAAGGACTCAGCTCCACATGCTGGTCATGGGAAATGAACTGTGTGTTACAAGGCACATTTAATGGGAGTTTCGAGGCACATAAAACCGAGGCTGATGAGTGGTAGAGGGGTGAAGGGGGGGCAGTGACCTACTTGGCTGACAGCATGGCTGCCCTCCCCAGGGGTTAGGGCTTGATGACTTCAGATTGGTTTTGAACTGGGGGTCAGGGCACTATGGGTGTGAGTGGGAAGACTTGGTACATAGCTGAACCATGAGTGTGTCCCTAGAGAGCAAGCTGTCCTCCACTGAAGGCAAATGGTATCATAAAACCTACAACGTGTGTTGATGGTCAAACTAGTTCTTAACATATTTCTAGGTCAGTTTCATCTGAAATTATAAGGAGCCAATGCAGAATGACAGAAGGCAATGTGAGGTGTTTGGACTCATGTCTCTCTCTCTCTCTCTCTCTCTCTCTCTCTCTCTCTCTCTCTCTCT
>OU015744.1:148423799-148445081 GCA_907169655.1 Acomys percivali | reverse complement strand
TCTCTCTCTCTCTCTCTCTCTCTCTCTCTCTCTCTCTCTCTCTCTCTTTGTGTGTGTGTGTGTGTGTGTGTGTGTGTGTGTGTGTGTGTGTGTGTGTGACTGAATGCCAAGTTATATACCAGATTTCTCATGGGTGTGTGTTGTTGGGTCATCCCTGAGAGCTGTCTAGTTTTTGCAGTACTGCACCTCTTAATTCAGTATTTCAAGCTGAAAATCCAGGTAATAATAGTCCACATGCCTTTTTCTTTAAATTTAAATATTCCCCGGCCCTGCCCCCACAGGTCCTTTTTTTTCCTACCTTCTCTTTTATTTTTTTCTCTCCTGATTAAAAACTGAAAGGTCAAAATGTCTCCTGAGGTTTCTTTTCCATAGAGTAGAGATCCTGTCAAGAAAGAAAGAAAGAAAGAAAGAAAGAAAGAAAGAAAGAAAGAAAGAAAGAAAGAAAGAAAGAAAGAAGGAAGAAAGAAAGAAAGGAAAAGAAAAGAAAAAACTTTCTCCCACTGAAAACAAAAACCCTCTTAATTGCCACTGGGTGATCACACAATAAAGGTCCAATTGAAAGCCTAGAGACTCCATTGCTTGCCCTGGGGCCTGCCTGAATTGCTTGATAATTAGAAACTCCCAGGGAACTAGTGGACTGCAGCTTCCTGCCACACACTTCCTGTGGGGACTTTATATGGTAGCCCACTTTTATCAAGGAAGAAATAAACTACTTCTCTGCCCTCCTCCTGGCTCTGCCTTAAAGCTGGAATCCAGAGGAAACTGCCCTGTCCCAGAGGCATGAGTCCATTCGTGGATGCCTCCTGTATGTGTGGGAGGGGGTGGGGGTCAGGGGGCACACACACAAATGTACCCATGTGCATGCTTCCCCTCTACCCTAGTTTCTTGGTTACTGAAGGTTCTATGAATTTCCTGGCATTCTGAAGCGGCATCACTAACTCAGTGCTTCTCAGCTGGGTGCACAGTAATGGCCTGGGGATGTTCCCGGCTGTCACAACCAGGAGACGGAAAGATCTCATGGAGCCTGTCTGGTGGGTGGAGGAGCCAGGAAAGTTGATCCAGGCTCCTCAGTTCTCAGTAACCACCCCTAAGTAAAATTTACCTGGCCCTACTGTCAGCAGTGGCAAAGTTGCAAGGATATAGGCAGAGTCTATGGATTTGGGCTTCAAATAAAAGTGATGAAATGAAACTACAAAACTCCTTCTATCACCTCTGCTTCATTCCAAAGACCTGGCTCTAATTACCTCACCTCTGCTGAAGCCAGTTTTCCTTATGGTGTCATAGGTGGGGCTCAGCAGCCTGGCAGCCTATTACGGCTGCCTCCTTTTCTCCAGCCAGGAAGAATGATGCATTTTCACTCATGAACGTAAAGTCCACTTGGAGTCAAGCCACACCCATTTCCTTATGTGTACTGGGGATGGATTTAGCACTTGCAAGAATAACAATTTGATCCCATGGCCTATATAATATTTTCTACCTGGCCCTTGACAACAGCAAAGGTTTGCTGACTTGTATCCAAGGCCAGTGATGTGATGCACCTTTGAACTTACACTGATGGAGGTTACCATGTTTGACCACAGAGGTTTAAAATTAAAGGGGTGCAACCTTAAAAGCCTGCCCTGGCCCTGCCTCTGATTCCAGCACCAGGTTCTAGTTTGGAGATACAACGGGGGCACATAGTGTAAAAGGGGAAGAGGTGTGTCTGGACCTGGAGACTGTGGTTGGTCCTAAAGCAGCATGGAAAGAGACCGATAGCATCTCTTTCTGAGGCATCAGGAAGGCTGACATGTTGAAGGCTTTCAACTCATTTCACAGAAGGAAAAAACAGAATCTATGAAATGATGTGGTGAAGGGCAAAGACTTAGCAAGGTAGAGGAACAGGTTTCAAACCAAATCTATGTGCCTGCTAATCTTTCCATGTCAAAAGGATACTTCAGGGCAGAAGAGGGATGCGAATGGTTCCTGGATATGCTCAGAAGGCTAAGGACTGTTAAACTATGAAGAAGAAAAACGTTGGAATATGATCATGAGATGCAAATACAGCCAGGGCTGGCTGGAATAGGCAGATTACAGGAGTGATTAGAGACAGAATTAGGAGGGTTCTTAGAATCAGAATAGGCAGACAGCAGATACTACTGGAAAAGTCTAGTGAGAGCTAAAAAAAAAAAAACCACTCTTAGAAATAGATCTTGCAAGGCCCATGTGGAAGAAATGTCCTATAATAAAAAAGATAACTGTCTTGACAGCTTTATCTATAACTTCCAACACCTGAAAGCAACCAAGATGTCCTCCATATACACATGGAATGAGGACTAGTGCATCCATATGACAGAATATGGATTCATAGGTGAAACGAACTATCAAGTCACTAAATGGTGTGAAGGAACCTTCAGTGCATATCACTAAGGGAAAGAAGTCCACTGCAGAGGGTTATATGCTATGGAATTATTTTTAATGGCTGTCAGAGGTTGTGGAGCTGTGATGGATAACTGGTAGAGGAATTTTAGGGCAGCAAAATCATTTCTTGTATAACCCTACACTAGTGGGTACACACCGTGATACATCTGTCAAAACCCATAGCATGCCCAACCCAAGAAGTAGATTCTAATGTAAACCGTAGACTTTAGTTAACACTGTAGTAACCAATGTAGCAAGATTGGTTCATCTGTTGTTAAAGGTGTAGTGAACTCAAGTTGTAAGGGTGAAGAGTGGTTGGGATTGGGTGGAAAGGATGCAAGAGAAAAACCATTATTTTTCATTTTCTGTAAACCTAGAACTTACATATACACACAGACACCACACACACACACACACACACACACACACACACACACACACACACACACACACAGTAATTAAAGAAAAGCAAGTCAAGCTTGCCTATCAACTCAGTTACTTGGGTAACTGAAGAGGAGAGATCACAAGTTCGCAATGCGTCTTAGTGAGACTCTGCCTCAAAATCAGAAGTAAAATGAGAATTGAAGATGCAGTTAGTGACAGAGCACTTCCAGCATGTCCAAGGCACCAAGCTCCATGCTCCACTCAACCTTCCACCACACACTAGACAGAGATTCTAAAACTGAACCAAGCAGTCAGTACAAGGCCCACCACAACCTATGACCCTGGGATAATGGACATTTACCTGATTTTTTTCCCTTCGCTGAAAAGTAAAATAAAGGCCCTTGGACCAGGAACATGAGCCCGGTGTGTGTTGGGAAATATGCAGCCACAAGTCAGGACACATACTTTCACTTGTCTAGGGCACATGACGTCATTCCACACCCAGCGGATGTTGTTGAGAATGGTGTCCACATCCTAAGCTAATCTTGAACAGAGTGCATTTCCTGGTGCTTATTAGTTTGTAGCGTGATGGAAACTAGCAACTGGCATGACACAGTGTGCTGACGTTAGGAGAAGGCGGTGTGGGTTGTTAACATGTCTCCTCTTGCACATCTTGCCTCAGAGCTCATGTGCTGAGCAGCTTGACAGAAAATTGGCCATGGCTGCCTTGGAAGTGCCAGTGTGACTGGCAACTGAGCGGAGAGCATCTAGCTCATGTTAACAAGCAGAGGTGGCTATGGTGTCACTGAGTCCCCAGTCACCTTGATCAGCTGACAGTTCCAAGACTCCTGCCGGGAGGCAGCCTGGAGGAGGGTGAGATGTGAGCTCATGTCAGAAGTATGTTTTTACCTAATCCCTCAGAAATCATAATTACACAAAGATGTCAGCAGGTCCCAGAGAAGTAATAAAGGCACCCTTTAAGATGATGGTTCATGAGGAAAGGTGAACATGCAGACAACTGAGGTGGCCTATTCAATTCTTTGTGAAGACACACCCAAAATACACATCGGCTTTACATTATGCACCTATTTTCTATGCACACAAACATGGCTTTTCAGTTTAATAGAGAAACAAACATGGCCAATTTTTACTTGTAATTAAACTTCATATATCGAAAACTTAGATGGATGTGTGTTTGTGACTTTTAAAATGCACATATGTAAAGCATTTAATAGTGGAGTATATTTATCCACCAGTGGATTTCACAGTGTATTTGCATCTTTTGTGTAATATATACGCTGTTTATTTGTATTGACATTTACGATCGAAAGCCAAGCAGCCCCATGCAACTGAGCTCTTCCTGGGTTTTGAAGCAATCTCTAGAAGTTGGTGCTGCTTGGGAAAGGGTAAGGATGAGGAGAAGCCTGAATGGTGGCTGACTCCAAACCACTAATAAGGGAAAATTAAAAGTAAAACATAGACTCTACACAAGTCAAAAATAAGAGGCTATTTTTCCCCCATGGAAAGACAGAACAGGCTTTTGCGTCTACTGCCGTGAGATATTTGAAAGAAGGAGAGGTGTGAGGTCTGGGCAGGGACAAGGAGGCGGCCCCCCTCTATGGAGACCCCATCCAACACTTTTCAATGAGGATTCCAGAACACGTGGCTTGTAAATGCCTGTATTGTCTTCTGAGTCACAGCTGAACATTTCATTTGGGAGGACCACAAAAGTCTTCTTCTTACATCCAAGACTTAGGTTTTTTTTTTAATAGTGGCTGTGTTTGGGAAAACTCTAAAATCAGAAAGGATGTGGTTTGAAGCGCTGAAGTGTGTAGCCACATATGGAATACACAGCTCGGAGACGTGAAGTGCCTCATTTATCAGGTTTCAATGCAGAGTTTCGGGTTTGGGATCCAATGGAAATTTCTTACCCAGACCAGAGGTTGCTGAGTGCCTTCATCCACTGAGGCCCATGAATTTTTCAGCTCCCCTCCACAGCAGTGGGCTCTGCTGCCCTTTGGCGCACATTATTAATGTCACTGACAATTCCGTTTATTCCCCTATCTCTGTATCAGTAATACAGCCTTATGAATCTAATAAATATAAGGCTAGACTTCAACTGTACATTGGTGAATTCTCTTTCCCTTTGCTAGCTCTCCCACTCTTTGAGGCAAATCACCACACCGACTGAGACCTGTGCGGAGTGGAATGGCCCCTCCAGGGAAGTGCTGGCAGTCCTTATGTTGTCATTTCAAGCTGCTCTAGAAACTCAGATGGTGACACTGGTCTTCAAACTCAAAGCCAGATGCTCTCTCAGAACTTACGGTTGTTCTCTAGTTTAAATTCCAACGGCTGAAGAGACAAATAAGCCGGAAGAGTTTTTCCATTCTGTTCTGCAGAGCTGCGTAGAGGCCCAGGTTTAGTATGATGAGGCCGAGAGAAGTAAAATCAGAATAAAACAACTGTCAAGTACAGCCTTCAGGACAGGCTGGGGATGGCTCAGTCGACAGAGTGCTTGCAGTATCCTGATGACTCTCAAGTCCTCAGTCAGTAAAACATCTACAGGGGACACAGTCAAAGTGTTTCCTGTTTGAACATAGGGGAGGATGGCCCCACCTTGGTAGTGGGTTGGGGTATCTTGGTTGACTGAGACATTTTATAAGGTTGGCTAGGAAATAAATTACACCGAAGCCCTTCATAGGAGAAGGCGCATACATGTATAAGGGAACAGATTGGACGGGTCTTGAGAAAGGCTCAAGTAGTGACTGGAACATGGCCAAGTGAGCAGATGAAGACCTGGAATCTGGAAATGTCCTGGAATGATTGTTTGGGGCAAAGGGTGAGGAAACATATGGTCCTTCTGACTAGCCCTGCCCCGACGCTGGGTCTGCTGATGAGCAGGTCCCTATTGGGTAGAGGCTTTTCCATCCAGCTCCCTTCTGCTGATCCCTTGTGAAACATCTTTAGGGGAAGAGGATTGGAGCAAAGAGGCAGATGAATTAAAAAAAAAAAAAAACCTGTGTGTCCTTCCTGATGCTAGCTTGTTCCCAGCTAAAACGACATTCTGAGGAACTATTCTAGAAAATTCTGGGCTTTGGGTTTTTTTTTTCCTTAAGAGATCTGAAGAATTAGAGGAGTGCACACTTGTAGGACTGGATTCTATAGAGGTGGCACAGAGTAATGTGATGATGTAATGGTGACTTCCATGGGAAAAAAATCCAACGCTCTTTCCCATGAAAGAGATCCAGATATGTCAGCCAGTTCAGGTATCCATCACCTTCTTCCTCGCTCAATATGTGGTCTCCTCCTCCTCCTCTTCCTTTAAGATTCATTTATTTTTATTTTGTGTGTATAGGTATTTGGCTTGCATGTGTATCTGTATACTACATGTGCACAGTGAGCAGAGAATTCAGAAGAGGCCATTAAGTCCTCTGGAACTGGAGTTACAGAATGTTGTTTGTTGGCCATGACGTGGGTACTGGGAATTACATCCCAGTCATCTGAAAAAAGCAACAACTGCTTTTTAATTGCTGAGCTGTCTTTCCAGGCTTCTGCCTCATGACACAACGTGGCTGCTTGGGCTCCAGCAGTCTGTCCTTACACCAGCAGTAGAGGCGATAAAGGGCAAAGGAAAACACATCCACTCCTTGTAAACAAGGTTCTCAGATTTGGCATCTGGATTTTCCTGTAGATGCAAGATAGAGCTTAGGTTTCACTCCGGGGGAAACTATGCCAAGCCTAAAATCAGATTATTTCATTCAAGAAGAAGAGAAAGAATTTTTTTCAGCACAACCGTGAGTTCTAGCCACAGCAAAGCAGGAAGAGGCCGTCATGGGCTTCACTAGGTGGTAGCAGCAGTGCACTGAGCTAAAGCTGGGATGCGAGCTCTGAGAGTCCCAGCCCTGCAGAGCCCTTAACAGGAACTACTATGTGCTGGGAGGCTTACAAGAGGGCGGAGTAGAGGAGATGAGGAAGTGTGCTTGATGCTTGACTGGCTGAGTAGAGCCCTGCGGAGCCCAGCGCACTCCAGAAGATGCATAGCTGCTTCCAGCTCAGGCGGCTTTAAGCCTGAGCCCTGAAGATCTGCATGGTTCTGAAAACCAGGTTGGCCTTGCCAACACTTAATTCCTTCATGAAAAACATATAGAGACAGTCATACACTTTTAGATTGTATTGAATACTAAAGTTGATAATGTACAAAGCTTTTGGCAAAGGGAGTTTTCTAGAAGCAAGAAAGAGCTTCATTTCTAGAATCTATGAATTCAGATAGACAGACCGACCGACCACTGGTTCTTGTATCTAAAATTGATAATTGTTTGTTATTTCCTTAGCCAAAGTTTCCAAAGTATGAACTCCCCTTCAAGGGCTGGAGGAGAAGCGACGGCTGAGAGAAAGATGTGTATAAGCAGGAATATGGACTCTTTTCACTCTATCACAGTGAATAACGTACGGCAGCTCCTTCAGACATGATATTTTTTTAAAAAGGAAAAGAGGAAAGGAAGGAGAAAAAGAGAGGGAGTGAGACTTGACCCATAATCCTTCTTACACACCTTCTAAAATGAAATTTACTGACTAAACACAGATGAGGTTTTTTTTTTCATTCCCCAGGGAACAGGACAACGGACAAAGGTATCTAACTTATTGACACCCTCGCTTTAACCTGAAATCTGAACCCCCAAGACTGTAGCTGAGCCCCACCTCATGTCATGTGCACTTTACTGGCTTCAAAGATCTCTGGTTATAGGCAATTTTCATGGCTGCAAAGTCAAATTCCAAAAGCAATTCATGTTTTAGAGATGTTGATGTATCACGCTGTGTTCTAATAACGGTTTTCAATGCTGGCTGTGACACAGATTACACTACTCTCGCTTCCCAGAGGACTCAGGCAGGAGAACCCCTCCGGTGAGCATCCTGGAGCCTAGGTGAATGCTGTGAAGTGCTGAGACACACATTTCATATCAGCAGATGACAGAGAAATGTGGGCAGGGGAGAAACTCCTTTTCCAGTCATCTTTCCTAGTATACCAAGGCCACACTGTGCTGACACCTTCCCCACAAATACAGAACCATCCAGGAGACACACACACACAAAAAAAAAAAGCTGTGGAGATAACAGTTTAATGGGCCTTTAAGCAGCACTGCATAACAAGACATGAAAGCCAAACTGCCTTGAACTGAGCTTGTCCAAGAAAGCACTCAAAAGCTCTGGAAACATCAAAGCTTGAAGGTCAGAGGACTAGCATGAAAAAAAAAACTCTCTTCCATCCTAGTGACTCAAACTCAATCTGACATGAGCATCAAGTGGGTTTTGTATGCCTGCCAAGAGAAAGGGAAAAAGCAGTTACCCTGGAGGAACGCAGGACCACTGACCTCTGGCTACTGAAACCTCTGTGGCCTGCCTGGGTCTTCCCTCTGTCCTCCGCCTCCCCCCACAAGGACTGAAGTACTGTTTGGGTTTTGAAAGTCCTCCTTCAAAGTATTTGGCCTCTTTTAGGATAATAGGAAACACTGGTTTAGAACTACAATCAGAGTCATTTTCCAGCATAGAAGTTTGACAATGGAGGAATTCTTCGGTAATGTTCTTAACAAGAGTAGAAATACAGACTGGCTCTTAGGTTTCTGGTGATAGTAAAAAGAGGCATGACCTTCATACAAACAAACAAACAAATAAAACAATGTGGTTGGGGATAGTTTAGTGGTAGAGTGCCTGCCTCCCATGCACAGGACTCTGGGATCCACCCGTAGTCCCTAGTACTATAGAAGGAAAAAAAAAAAGAATGTGACAATATTTTCCTAAATGCAAATGTATGTGCAGTTTAACTAATTGTTCCACCTCTAAAACCCCAAACAATAAAAGCACCCTCTGCTTCTGTGACCTGATGCACATTTGGTATAGTTGGGGCATCACTATTGACAAAGCAAAGCGACTGAAAGAATCCCAAGAGTCCGTCAATAAGGGCCATGGATCAGTAGGAGCATCCATAAATGAACACAAACAGTGACTAGGAAGCTTGCCATGAGCTCATACTTCTAAAGGAAGTGGGCCCAAGATGCACCACCTGTGAGAAGAGCTTTATCTGGCTCATGGTTCAGGAGATCTCGGTCCATGATCAGTTGGCTCTCAGAGTCATACCAAAGGAGAAGCCTCACATCATGATGGGAACACAGAAAGCTGGTCCACTGGGTCACCCAGAATCCTAGGACATAGACTGGGCCTGCAGCCAGGCCCTGCCTCCAGGCCAGCTTCTCTCCCAGGTGCTCCAGCCTTCATCATGCCGAAAAGTACCACGTCAGGCCAGTGGGCATCAGCCCGGCTTCTCACTCTGCCATGCACACTCTGAGGACCACGATCCCGAACTTGCCAGCACGCAGAGTCCAGCTTAAGACCAGCAGCTCTGCCTGGGTGCCAGAAACAACTCGTCTGCCCTAGTGTTTCTGATTATGGGCAGTATTTCTGATCTATACGTGATTTTCTTCAAAGTTTCCTTGCTGTAGTCACAGCACCTCATAAGTGGGCATTGCTGAAGCCTTTGGTGCCTGTTCCGCTGTCTCCCACCTAGACAAGAAACCAGTTCAGTGATGACAAGCTTGAGAAGGTGTTGCTGGAATTCCTTTCGCCAGAGCAGACCTCCCCTGACACCCTCTGCCACTTCCCGCCCCCCCCCACAACATCTACCCTTCTTCCTAAAGCCCAAGAACAAACTACAGCACGATTCTGCCAATGGGCACTCTGGGAAGTCAATGAGTTTGTTGGGTTTCCTTACAGAGCACGACTGGATTTTACGGGGGTGTAGATGGCCCTCCCCCAAAACCTTACCCAGCAGGGATGAGGACTTTTCGCTATCTTCATCCATGGATGCCCAGCTCTAGCCTGCCTGGGACTTTATACACGCTAGCCCCTTTATATTTTCCTGCCCAGGCCACATGCAAGCAAAGCCGAGTTTTGTGCAACAGGCAGCAGGAATCAGCTTGATAGTGAGGTGGGAATATCGTGTCCTTTTTTTCTCCCTTCTATGTGTGGGTGTAAATGGTCAAGCCATACTGGGGTGAAGTTTTGCAAGGGGTGTACCGAGATGGTTGGTGGCTTGCCTTGGAGGACAGTCTTGCCTTAGGACAGAAGGGCTGCTGAGGGCAGCAGGAGGACTCCAGCTCAACACATACTAAGATGCTAGCGGCTGTAGGAGGCTAAGTGTATGCTCAGGCTAAGCATACACCAGGAAGCTGGGGGCTAGGAAGGATTCAGGCTCAGCACACACTGGGATGCGGCGGGCTATGGAGGACTCAGGCTCAGCATACATCTGGATTCTGGAAGGCTGTCGGAGGACTCAGACTTGGTTTAAACTGAGATTTGAAGGCTGGCTATGTCTGAAAATCTTCCACCCTCGTGGGCTTGATCCCATTGTCATGGCAACAGCATTAACCCATTCATGAGAGGAGTCCTCACCATATAATCACCTGTTAAAGTGCCGCCCCCACCTCCCTGCCCCGCCAGCTCTCCTCACTATTTCAGCACCATGACGCTGGAGATTAGGTTGCCAAGGCATGGCCTTTCAGGAACATATTTGAGCTGCAGCAGACCAGGTTCAATGAAGCAACCAGACCTGAAAGTTCACATCAAGATGGCTCCTGTGGACCTGGGGCAGAAGCTGGAGGAGTCAGCTGGCAAGCAAGGGGGCTGCTGCCTGGGCTAGCAGAAGACAAGGGTACTGGACACTGCAGTGACAGTCCTGTGGACAACAGCCGCCCAGTGTGGACCATGTTCTGTATTCACACTCCCCGCCTTGTACCTTATTTTGCTTATTAATTCACCTAAAATCTTCCCTAGGTATCATACACTATCTGAAATTCCTAGGTTGGCTTTTAGAACTGTCTGGAGTAAACTTAAATTTCTGAAACTCTCACCTGCTAGGCTCAAGGTGAACAGGGTGAGTTATCTACAATTCACTTGTCATCAAAGCAAAAAAAAAAAAAAAAGTGCTTTTTCATCTTTGTTCTTGTTGCCTGACCTCCATCCAACATCCAGCATCATTTATTAATATCTTACCATATTTAAGATTCAACTCAACACCACCTCTTCCATCTCCTGTAACAACCAGGCATGGGTGCTCTTCCTGTTTTGCCTCTGGCTTATCTCTGCTCCCATCTCCGGGTTCTTTATGCCTTGCTGTGTGTGCTGCTGTGCTCCTGAGGAGTAAGTTGGAGTTTGGATTTTTCTGTACCATATCATTAAGCCTTGGACCTTATACATGATGCATATAATATATATATATAATATGAGCTTGCAACATTTAAACGGGAGTAGCTTGCTGTGAGCCAAATTGTGCCCCTACCACATTAACATATCATAACTAACTCCAAAGGTATTTAGAGAAAGGATCCTCTGGAGGAAAAAAATGAGTTTTGATGAAGTAGTGGGCGTGGTACCCTCCTCAATGGGACCAGGGTCCTTATGAGAAGTGGCGCTGGAAGCTTGCTCTCTTTTTTTCTTTCTCTGCTACATGAGTGCACCATGAGAAGGGAATGCTCACCGGAACTCAGCTCTGCAGCCCCTGATCCAAAGCTTTGCAGCCTCCAAAACCATCAAAAGTATCAACTTCTGCTGAAGCCATCCAGTCTATAGAATAGTATTAGGCTACTACACAGTAGATGTGGCCTTTAGTGGTGCTCTAAGCAGCGCCATTTTATATAGCGGTTAAGTACCACATCCAAAGGGCTGCAGAGCAGCACAGAGATCAACCCCGTCTCTTAACTCCAGCCAGTGCTCCAGCAAGCATACAAAGCTTGCCAAATAACACAAAATGAAAGAAAAAGCTCAAGGCAATAAGTGTGTTTTTCTTAAACATGTCCATACCTTAAACTCTTTTTATCCTAGCCTTGAAATAACAAACCAAAGGTCCAAGGGGACTTCTAGTGAGGTCTGAAATTAAGAATATGGTTTAAAGGCTGCCAAGGATGAGAAAGAAAGAGGCTTGTTTGGTTATGACAATATCGCCTTACAAAGTTATGAATTATGCAAGGGAAAACAGACCTCGCAGGATGTATGTCCTCACGAGACTTCACGTACCTGTATACAACACTGCGCGAACAAGCACTTCAGAGCCCCACTTGAAACAGTTTCTGTTATACCGCAGCTTTACCCTCCTACAGTCCTTTGCTTCTCACTCACAAAGGTGCCTGCACGTGTCAAATTGTGGAGTCTGTGTAATCACCAACATAGCTATCACCCTTTCAGAGCAAAATGACACAATGGAGTGTCAGAACTGAAGACTTGAATACAGTGTGTGTGTGTGTGTGTGTGTGTGTGTGTGTGTGTGTGTGTGTGAGAGAGAGAGAGAGAGAGAGAGAGAGAGAGAGAGAGAGAGAGAGAGAGAGAGAGAGAGAGAGAGAGCCTGGGGGAGGGGGACTTGCTATAGGGCTGCTTCTGTTTCTCATCTATTCCAGGCTAGCATTCAAACCCACAAATGTTCCCCATCAGCCTGTGCTGAAAAAGAAATAAACAATAGAGATGCCTGAGGTCAGCTCTAGCCTGTTCCCTGTGATTGGAGTAAGAATTCAGCCTCTGTGCTATTTCTTCCTGGGTGGAGGGTGTTGGATTGTTTTCTCTTTAGATGCAGGTCATCTGTGAGCTTCCCAGAGTTAAAGAACGTTAGCTAAGAGACCAGGCTGGCTTACTTGCCAAAGCTTTTGAGCCTTGGATCAAGCTCATTGGAAGAAGACACCATCCACAATGCTTCCTACCCAACTCTACAAAGGAAAGTGATGGAGACACGACTTTGTACTTGGCTTTTAACTCAAGTTAACTCAGGCCTGCCCTATGGGCTTTAGTGGAAAGACTCAGAGTTAGCCACCTGCTTCCAATGGAGCTGACGTTACTTTGAGAGTCAAAAGCAAGTATGGGATGGACTAGGGTCTTACTCTTCTGAAACTAACAAGCACCACATTTCTCAAATTCTCTCCTTACAGAAAGAATTCAAGATTGCTGGTACCCTGCCCCACTGAAAGCCCAGACATTCTTGATTTCAGGACGGAAGTCTTGAGGTGGGTTTGGGCACTTGATTATGCTTAACACTTAGAAATGGTGCAGACAGAAAATTTAATGTTTTTTTCTTTATTTTTGAGAATTTCATACCTTACAAAATATAATTTACATAACCCCAATATACATGCCTACCCTTCCATGCTCCCCAACATGCCAACTGGGTAAGATGTCTGGCTGGTTTTATTTTTAAATAACCCACTGTGAGTTATTAAATAACTCACTATGAGTTAGTGCCACTCATAGGTGCACAGGTGTGGGACCATCTGATGGAGCATGGGAAACTTACCATTGGCTACAGCTTCCAAGACAAATGATTATTTTCCTCTCTAAACAACTGCCCACTGCCAATAGCTCCTCAGCAAGGGGTGGAGCCTGGGGAGCATCTTCATCTATGCCTACACTGTATCTGGCTTGATCCTGAACATGTCTTTTGTGGGTAACTACAGCTGCTATGAATTCGTGACAGCACTAGCCATACTGTGTCCGGGATACAGGATATCACGCACTTCTCCCCGCCCTCCAGCTCTTATAGTCTCTCCACCTCCTCTTCAAAGATGTTCACTAAGCCTTGGTAGGGGTTTGATATAGATGTCCCAGCTGTGACTAAGCAAGCATCTTTTTTATTCTCAGCACGCGGACCAATTCAGCATCTCTCCACTGCTGCCCCACTGCACAAAGAAACTTCTCCATGCCGTTACCAGGTCAGCATCTGGACAAACACACGGGGGCATTTTCTCAAATAATGATTGACATGGGTCCCCCTCCTCTGGGTGGGTCGTTCTGGATGGTAAAAGAAAGCAGCCTGAGTAAGACGTGTAATGCAAGCCAGTGGGCAGCAACCCCTCGTTGGTATGCCTCAGTTATTACTGTCTCCAGGTTCCTGCCTTGAGTTCCTGCCCTGACTGTCCTGCATGGTAGACTGCAAGCTGCAGGATAAAATAAACCCTTTCTTTCTTGGGGAAAAAAACTTCCTAGGGATACAAACACAAATATTTAGAAAGCAATTTGACAGCATGATCATTTGGAAAATAGCAATAACAGGTTCTAATCTAAGGCTGTGACAGAATTGCGAGACCGGGCTTGACACTCTTTCCTGGGAATCAGGCCTCAAGTCCAATCAGAAAGTGGTCCCTTAGCCCATTACGGTTGTGCCATTGTTGCAGCACTGGGCAGTCTGGCCTGGCAGGTCCGCATTGCAGCACACAGGGCTGGGTAAGATCACTGATGTCGTCTGTGCCCCTGCATCCCGCTTGGCACCATCTGGCACTATGGAAGCTAGCCAGCACAGCAGAAGTTTCCCGTTCCATTTGAAAGTGATTTCTCAAAACCCTACAGCCTAAGTGTGGGATAGAAGACAATAAATTTCCTGTTAACTGCATTTTGCCACCATGAACAACTTTTAACGCTTAGAAAGGGGGATGGCCTAGTTTTGGGTTTTTTGTAGATCTTACAAGTGCCTGGTTTAGCAAACCTCATTGAATTCTCTTACCCATCCCTATACTCAGTCCAGTGCAGTTCACTACTGTCATGGAACCTGCATAACGTTTATGCAGCATCAGGACTGTTGCTTCTTAACATGAGAAAAAAAAAAGACTTTGGATATACTTTTCAGGTAAGAACTATTTGATGCTTCGCCAGAACTTGCCAAGTGGCAGCTTCTTAAAAGTTAAAGGTTACTCAGAATGTGGCATCTGAAACTGTGGGGCCAAATTGTTGCTGTACGGTCACAGTCAGGTCCCTTGTCCACACCTTGGACTTTGAATCGCATTCGTCCACGCATGGTTTGGTAACTTTAAGCATAGTATTGAAGAAATACCAGCTCACTCTGTTCTATGATCTCACAGATTCTGGCCTACTCGGTTTTACAGCACTGCAGAGTCCCGTAAGCCAGCATCATTTCTCAGCTCATTGGCATGGTCCCTAACCATTGTGAGGCTGTCAGACTTACTGTGGTGAACCCAAGCTTTAAAAGAAAATTCCAAGTTTCTCCTAAACGCTCAATTTTCATCTTATCCATAAACACTATCAGTAATGATCTCTACCCAACAAGCTCACTTTGTTTATTCACGTAAATAGATCTATATCTGCAAAAAATCTGAATATTCAAAGTTTTCCTGTTATTCCCACAAGTAGAACTGGAGCTCAAACCAGCAAGCAAGTTCTTTTCATCAAGGTATCCATAATTTCCCCATGGACAGGAGAAGGGCTTCACAAATGGAATATGAAAATAAGATGTGTACTTAGGGATTGAGGTTTAAGAAAATTAATATTATAATGTGTTTAATGAATATTAATGCTTTACTAATGCTGTTGGGTAAGACTGGCTTTATTTTTTTTCCCCTTCACAAATTCATGATGGTGAGCTGCACCGGGACGAGCAGCCGGTGTCACCTCCTTGACTAACCCATTTCTGCTACCAAGGCTCTGGCAGCATCAGGACAAGGATCAGCTCTGCGTACAAGGTAAAACAAAACAAAAGAAACAAACAGAAAAACACCATCATCCCTCAGCATCCACGGGGAACAGATTCCAGCATCTCCTGTGGATTCTCAAATCCAGAGACGGTGAAGTCTCTTAGATAAAATATGATGGCGTTTACGTACAACCTATACACACCCTCTCGTGTGCTTCACTATCTCTGCCTCACTGGTATACTACAGCGTAGATGCTACCCAGTTGAACTACATTGTTTAGAGAAGGAGGGGGCAGGGGGAGGGGAAGGGGAGACAAGACCATGTCCTGTAGAAAAGTATTATTTACAATCTAAAGTTATTTGAATCCTCAGCTGCAGGACATACAGATACAGAGGCCAGCAGCACTTTGACCCACTAGTTTCTAGAAAGTGCCATGAGCCTGCTGAGAGTGCCTTGAAGCTAGAGTTCCCACTGAAAAGATGCCCCTGAAAATGTTGTTGGGCAAGTTAGCAAACTTTGGTTTCCTCTTCTCGGAGTGGGAATGATACTAACTGTTCCACGGCCATGAAAGCGCACTGACCTCAGCCCCTGGCTCACTGTGAGTGACAAATGCCAGCTTGCAGTGCAAGTTTGCTGTTGCTACCAACCTGTAGCTCACCTTTGCCCGTCTGTAAAATGCCAGCATGTTTTCCTTTTTTTTTTTTTTTTTTTTTGTAAACAGCACTGAAAGCGACCTCCTCATTGCCATAATGCTGTCCCTCTGCAAAAGAAGATCACATTTAGCACTGTGGATAAACACTGGCCAACACATGAACGTCACCGCTCCCTCTGTACTGCCAGGCTGATACCAGAGATACCTCAGTCCCTGAATGTAAGAGAAGTCTGTGACATTTTTAAATTAACAACTGGTCTGTTTTCGTGCTTGAACATAGTTTTTTCCAAAACAGAGTCTAGACCTAAGACAACAGAGCCGAGTACTTCCCATTCTCAAGAGAAAATTAGGATGAACCTACTGGGCATTGAAAAAAAAAAAAACGCCATTGCTCAAGGCAGTAACTGAACATTTCGCAGAGACTTGGCGGGGTGGTTTTGTGTGTGAAATTTCTCTCTTTCTCTGTCAGAAAAATTATAGTGGAAAAGTGGGAGTCCCCAGGGATATTTGCTTCAACTCATAATTTATTAGGATGCAGGCCTTAGCCTCCTGAACTAGGGACAACACAAACTCCTCAGGAAGCACAGCCCTGCCACTCTCTGCAGAGTGCAGACCTTGGGTTTCAAGGAATGAAATAGCTGGGAAGTCACTGCATTTGTCCTATTTCAAGCTGGGTGTGTAAATAATAAAGGTCAAACTCAAAAAAAAAAAACAAGGCGGATAATTCTTTGGTGACTAGCCAGACCCCAGTTCCCATCATTAATTCATATGTTGATAGACTTCCCCAGGAAGCCTGGGAACAGAACTGAAGTAACTCAGCTTCCCCCCCAAGAGAAAAGGCCTCGGTTTTTTCCCTGGCAGATTCATTCCTAATCACATAGCAGGGAACCATTATTAACATCTGGATATTCAAAAAGGGCCACTGAATTATTATAAAAAATGCTTCAACTCATCAGCCTACAGCCCAAATGATCTACAGTGTGCACGAGGCTTTCTCCGCTTTAGTCAAGAAGATAAATGAAAAAAAAGAAACTTCTGTGTATTTCAACTGCCATTACACATTTGTTTCCAATCTGGGAACATTCATGTCTGTCTACTGTACCTCCTATCCTAAGGCAGATGCGTCAGCGAAGGCTTCTACCCCTCAGGCAGTGAGGTTCTTGGTGTACAGTTTAAGAAGGCTACTGCCAATGCTAATTGGTTGGAAGGAGCTGCAAGTCAGAGATTAATGCGGAGTTAGATCTTCTTTGATGAAAAAGTCTTTCGTTCCTTAGCCAGCCAAGCCCTCCTTCCATACTTCCAACCCTCACGACTATCACAGACCCCACTCTCTGCCCTCAGCCAAGGCACTAACTAGGAGCTGGTGGCACCAGGTAGATGTGCCCCACTCCTCTATCTGAGCCCATTTCACCTTCCCTTTGCTATGAAGCTCCATTCCCACCAGGATCCACAGGCTCTTCTTGCAGCCCCAGTATGAATATATCAGGCTCATCAGGCTCGTGTGGGAAAACAAAACTATTTTTAGACCATTGCTCCCAGTAAGGGTGGACAGCTCAAAACTTTGCAAGCAGCACTTACTTAAACAAAGCCAACTCACTCCAGAAGAACTCCCCTGAGGATAGGCAGGTTGTCAATGCTCCATCAAAGTCAGCTCTGCCCTCCCCACTGCCCTCCTCTCCTGTCATGCTGTGTGGATGTCTCAAAGTTCTGCCTCAAAGTCCCTGGGATTTGTTGGGTTTTTTCCCCCCTTAAACTGGCCCGATCTCATTCACTCTCAAATCTTGCCATCAAAGTCACCTCCTCAGGGGCACTTTGCCCATGAATACACACATTCCGCTAGAGGAATTTGTTTTGTCTGTTTTCCCAAGGAGCTGCACTCTCTTTGGGTCATGTAAACTCCTCAAACCCAGCTGAGAACCTACAATGTCATGGGAGGAATGTGGGAGACCATTTTGGACAAAGCAGAGCTCTCCTGAGGTTCAGCATAAGTTTCCCGGGGGGAGGGGGAACCCATCTCAGATGGAGGGACAGAAAGCAGGATGCGCTGGGTGCTGAAGGATTGCAAGAAGAGACAGAGGCTCCCAAACCACTCATCTGCATATTTTGGATCAGCTAATACGTAGTTAAGCTGAGTATGTCTTATGCCCACGTCTAAAATAAAGTTTTTACCTTCAGAATAAACTAGAGGTCTAGGTGCTCACCCAGCAAGACACAAATACAGCTGTATAGCTGATCTCTAGCACTCAAATAAGCAACAGCTTTAACTTTTTCTTTTATTGAGTTGATATAATTATTGGTTTATTTATGCACACATGCACATGTGTGCTTGCATGTGGAGGGGGCGGTGTAAGGACAACCTTCAGGAGTTGGCTCTTCCCTTCCATCTCATGTGTCCCACGGACCCAGCGCATGTCACAGTGCTTAGCCATAAACTGCCCTTCCTTACCGAGCCATCAAACCTGGCCAGCCTGCAGTTTTAAACTCTTCAACAGAGGACCCTGATTTTCTTCTTCACACATTTACACTGCTAGTCCAGGCGAGAAAAGCGGACCGTTCTTCTCGAAAGGGACATGGAGACAAAGGATAGTTAAGATCCAGTGCTGCTGCACCGGCCCCAGAGTGGACATAAGTGAAAGTTATTGGCTATAGAGATGCCCTTTAACCATTATCTTCCAGATCAAGCCCAAGAACAACTGTGCCAGCTTCTTCCTCTACATATTTTCCAACCATGTCTTCATCTGTCATGTCCCCAGAGACCAGTGAGAGGCTTAATGTCCCCGGCCATTCTCAAGGATGCCCAGCCCTGTGGTTACCAGAACCTTCCATAGGTTACTGGGGGGGGGGGCAAGGATCCCTACAGGGAGAGGCATTTTCAGCCTGACATGAGCTTGCTTGCATTTGCCAAGGACATAGACTGAAGGGCTGTCTCCCATGAGCCCTGTTTTCCTTTCATCTTCCATTATCCTTACAGAAACGGTTCGTTTCTGTCAGCCACTCTAACAACTGGCTTCAATTTTACCCTTTCTCATACCCTCTGTTGGATAATTACCATAATCTTCATTCAAACACGCAGTGAGAAACTTTCATACATGGCTTGTAATTAACTATAAAACGATCCATAAATCCCTCTTAGAAGTGGAAGGACAGGGCCCAGCATTGCGACATGAAGGGAAAAAAAAAGCATTGTCCTGTGTGCAACTGTGCGACTCCCCGTCCTCTCTCTGCTCTGTAGGTACAACTGTCGCTTGTGAAGGCTTCGCCCGGGCTTCTTTCCAGGCCTCTAATGATGACCTGCTTCCTCCTTCTTAACTAAGACATAACCACACTGGAAACTAACTTGCAAGAATCACATATCCTGTCGGCTTGGCTGAGGGGAATTAGCTGAAGCGCAGGAGACCGGCTTGAGTCATTTTACTCGTGTGCGGAAGTGAACCGCTTTTTGAAAGTGGCCTCTCAAAACTGCAACTTGCCACACCATCAGCCATCCAGGGAAGAAGGATGAAATTCCAGGTGAAACATATTAACTGACTTATTTTCCAGCCTCTCCTCTGGCTCCGCCTCCAGGAGAACTAAGGCTTAGTGATCCCAGGACACGAAAAGCAATTAAATTTCACTCGGTGTAAAGTTGAAGAAAGTGTCCCCTGTGAAAAGGCTGTGTCTTTGCCACGTCGCATGGGTGGCAATAAACAGCCAAACTCACTGGCTTTGATATAGTAGCGTGCACTTTCACGGGGCTCAAGTTGATTTCATTTTAAAAAGTAGAATTTATGGGACAGAGGATTGAAGGGTCTGTACTGACATGTTTAAAACCTCCTTTTAAAAAGTGGCAGATTGCATCGTTCCATTTAAGCGTTCACACCGCAGCCTGAAACATAATCTGTTTACTAAAAAAACAACTTTTTATTGCCCTGCGAATAATTTCCCATTGAAAAAGAAAACAATGTACAGTATTTTACAGCTTCGAAAAACATCTGGAAAGTTTTCTCGGTTGCTAAAGTGATGAAGAATTTGCATCCACATTTGAACTACTGATTTTTTAATTCAACACAGAGTGACTTCAGACATCTTATTGAACCAACTAATACTTCAAGTTTCCAGGGCCCACTGATGGTACACAGAGAAAGCAATTGGTCCCCAGGAAGGTGAGGGGGTCTCAGGGACCCTGGCCCTGTGTTCTCAGGCTCTGAGCAGTACAACGGTGCACTCCTTTGGTCACAGTCACTCCAAGCTGCTGCAGAATGTAGCTTATACCAACTTTACCTCTATTCACCTGAACACCCAGTGTGGGGTGCCAGACAAGCAGGAAGCTTCCAGGAGAAGGGACAAGGGCCCTGGCTGGGCCACCTGCATCTCTGCCATCTTGAACTTAAAGGATTGTGAGGCCACACCGCTGACGAGGCAATCCGCACCCCCATTGGCAAGAACACAATCATGTGACCAAAGGACCAGCAAGCTTGTCAAAGAAATGACTATTAGCTGTCCCAAAAGGACAAAGAAGAGACCGGCCAAACAGTCCTTAGATCCCAGCCAGCACTTGGCAAGATTAAATTATTTTTTCTCCAAATCAAGGCAGGTAGAATGTGTAGAGTTGGCTTCTCCTTTCTCTCCTGGGGGGCTCTGTGAGAAGCCCTCTCCTAACAATATGAGGATGTGGGTGAGGCGAACAAAGCCATTTGCCTTGACACTTCGTCCTGTTGTCTCCTAAGCCTGTGGCTTCATTTACGAAAGTTGTGGGATGGCATTATTATGGAGACAGTAAATTTAAAACAATCCAAAGCTTTCAAAAAGACTTCAACTTCCTTAGTCAAAACTCCCCCTTTTTGTATTTCATTCTATTTTACTCTCCCCCCCCCCAAAACTATTAGCTCTCCACAAAAGCGCTTAATGAAAGTTAAGACTCTGGTGCTCTATACAGAAGCATCTCTGCCCAGTTGTGGAAATGCTGAGGGATGGGCGCAAGGCTTAGGCTTCAAGGGCATGCAGTGACGAGAGGCTGTTTCCTCAAGGACAAGTCCATCTAGAAGGATGCCTTATGTACTGGGGGGAGGCGGGGAGTGGATTAGTAAGGTGGCTGCCACGAAAGTAGGAGGACCCAAGTTTGCGTCTCCAGCACCCACTTAAAAGCTGGACAGAACTGATGGGATCTGGTTCAGTAAGAGACCTTATCTCAAAAACTAAGGTGCAGCATGCCAGTGAGAGAGTACAAGAGGTTAAGCCCCTTGCAGCCAAGCCTTACCATCCAAGCTCAGTCTCCACAATCACGTGGTGAAAGGAGAGACTCAGCTCCTACGGGTTTTCCTCTGACCTCCATGTGCAGGCACTTACACAATATAATTCGATAGATAGGTAGATAGATAGATAGATAGATAGATAGATAGATAGATAGATAGATAGATA
>OU015744.1:148387234-148423789 GCA_907169655.1 Acomys percivali | reverse complement strand
ATAGATAGATAGATAGATAGATAGATAGATAGATAGATAGATAGATAATAAGTAGGCAGGTATATTTTTAAGTGGAAATCAATAGAGGAAGACAACCAATGTTGATCTCTGGCCTCCATATGCACATGTTTGCCCTTGTGCAAGTGAATGCAAAGATGTAAATATACTATGTATACACATACATGTGCGCGCGCGCGCGCGCGCACACACACACACACACACACACACACACACAACTGAGGGCTCTGTGTGGAATCTTTGGCTCTAAATGCACATCTTCTTTTACAATGACTCTTTTCTGTGTCACTATGAGATACCATCAACTTCATCAACTGATGGCAATTGTGTATTTACTTGTCAGTGTTTCCGTTAGTCCTGTGAAGAAAGGGAGACACCCCCTCCCCTCGTCTCTTGTATCACCAGCACAACCTTAGGCTTTGGCTTCTAATGGATGTTTGTGGAATGAGGGAGTGTTGGGTGCAATTATAAAAAAAGATGAGTTCCATAAAACTTCAAACGAATCAAAGAGCTAGCCAGGGGTGGTGGCCTACGACATTAATCCCAGCACTCAGGAGAGACAGAGGCAGGTGGAGACCTGTGAGCTCAAGGCCAGCCTGGTCTACAATGAGAGTTTCAGGATAGCCATAGCTGTTACACAAAGAAACTCTGTCTCAAAAAACAAAACAAAAAGAAAGCTACCAGTGTTTAAGAGGGGCCGCCATGCACCTGCAGGAAGGGAGTAGGGGTGGGGGGGGGGGGCGCAGAAACTTGTTTAAGGAAGGGTGAACGCTCAACAAGCAGGTTCCCTGGGCCTGGACCTACAGGTGGAGGGACCACTGTACAGATGCCTGGTGTATCTTCAGAACACTTAGTGTCCATATTCACAACACCTAGAGCAAGTGAGGGGGTAGAAGAAGAAGGACGGGAAAGAAGGTTGCAGCCATTCCAGAAGGGCATTGACTCCCAGGGTACCGAGTGTCCTCAGCTCTGTGGGCACTGAAGTGCTGGGTGACGTCTTGGTACAAAGAGGGCTGATCTGCCAAGGAAGGATGGTGGGGACAGCAAGAGTCATGGTAACCACCCAAGTGACTCTCCATGCTTCACCAGAGGACAATGGAGAACCCAGAGACAGGCTGGGGCAGGGTGGGGAACACTGGGTGTGGGATAGAGGGAAAGCCTCAGCTCTTGGCAACTGGTTAGATTCAAGGAACCAAGACGCGCAAAGTCAATGAAAACGTAATACTGCCATTCAAGGGAAGAGGAAAGATGGGCTCTGAGGTTTGAGAGCGCCAGGGCGGGGAGTCTCAAATGTGAGGAACTTCAAAGCCATCAGGCAGGGCTTGAGTCAACACTGAAGAGGGTCGCGTGTTGTAGACCTGGTCATCTTGAAGTCGCTCACACAGGTTTTGTTCTTTTGGCGGGGGAGGCTCTACAAAAATGCTGTTGTCTGAACAGCTGTCGAAGTTCATGAGCTCAGGTCTCAGGGTTGTATTAGTAGGAGGGAATGTTGGAAAAACAATTGTCATTAGGATTCTACTGTCATGAAAGAAAGTTCCTTCCCTTTCCGCTCCTGTTCCCTTCTGCTACATGAGACCAGAGTTCCATCTGCACAGAGGCGCCATCTTGAAGCAGAGAGATCTTTCCTGGCACTGCCCCCCACCCCCCCAGTTAACGTGCTGATCTCAGGCTACAGCTTCAAATGAACTTCTCTTTCTTACAAATCAGTCAGTCCCAGGTATTTTGTTATTGTGTCATGAACAGCCCAAAGCCAACTATACAGCCTTTGAATTTATGTAGGTGTTGTAAATTTGGTAAGCATACGTAAACTTTGGAAGTACCGTATTTTCTTGACCTACTGAGATAGGTTCTAACATACACAGAGACTTTTAAAGTTTAGTTAGATCTTGTGAGAACTCAGGACAAGGGTCTCATCATAACCTTCATTCACCTCCAACTGCAGTGATCTCCACTGAACGGTGGGATCCTCCTGTCAGTAGCCAGCTCTCTTTCAGTTTAACTGGAACCCAGTAGCTACTCTGCTCTCCTTCTAGGTGAATTCATTTCTGCAATACATAATCTGGAAAGAACAGTGAGGGCTAAAGACCCACTCGTCTATATTGAAGTATTCCCTATAGACATCAAAGCAGAGAAAGACTTTATAGAAGAAAAACCTAACTTCCTTTCAAAAAGAAGAAGGGGGGGGGGCGCAAAACAACCTTGTACCATTAGCATTGCATGTGGCAGTTCTCAAATGCAAACCAGGTGCCATCTTTGGTGCCAAGCCTTCTGATTATTATGGAAACTGTCTAGCTTGGTGCTGGAGTCCTGGGTAAGCAGGCAGTGAAGATCCCGGAGAGTCCTGTTATTTTGCACACTGTGGCTTCCCCTTTTGAACACAGAAATTCACCAGAGGCGCTCTCTGAGACCCTTTCAGGCCTCGTGCGTGTGGAGAGAAATGAAGTGAAGATGTGGGGGATTTAAGTGAACTTGAAGATGAAGGGGAAAATGGTCCCCTCTCTCCTTCCTCATTAAACCCTGGGAAGATTGCTTCAAGAAGAGAGAGCGCGTTGCCCAATTATTATAAGAATACACTCTTAGTACGCCTGGTCTTGCTTCGCAAAGCTGACTTTGGCGACCTTTCCTTTACCTGCACTGTGGTATAAACTCACGCTGAGATCGTTGTCTCATTCTGACGCCAATTAGAACATGAGTTTTCGGCAGAAGAAACCACGGCAATTTAGTCCAGACCTTGGAAGAAAAGGAAACACTAATCGAGATGAAGACTGCCCCAAACCCAATTGAACAGGTGTGCATTTCCATAATAGCTGCACAATTCAGCGATGAAGTGGCGCTCGCTGCTTTTGCTGGTGAACTGAATCAGTAATCTTCTCCTGCCCTGTCCCGGTGATTGAAATAAATTACTTTGTTAAATTGCAAAGCAGGTTGACCCATCTGTTGGCCCATGAATGTTCAGATTCTCGGAGGGTTTATTACTCCAAATAATGTCTGCCATATGCAGTGGTAAACAGTTCCCTTAAAACTGACTGAAGGCTGTGGTGCTGCTTCTGAAGGCAATTTATAAAGCGCTTCATGTTCCCCTGAAAGGACCTGCCCTTCAACTAAACTTCCAGAAAAGTCTAGCTGTCTTGATCAGTTAATCCCAGCTGAGACACCCTGCTCTCTCTGTGGGGGAAAGAAGAAGGTTGAAACGGAAGCACGGAAGCACGTGCTCTTGGAGGCAGAGTGGGGGTGGGGTGGGGTGGGGAGGGGGGACCTACTATGTGTTGGGCAGAAGCTCACCTGCTGTCACGTCTTCAAGAAGTGTCAGGACATCCCTGTGCAGTGGACATGTTATCCTAGGAAGCCACAGAGGTTAAGTGGCACATCCAGAGGCAACTGCAAAACAGTCCATCTGGGTCCCAGACACTTGGTTCTAGGGGACAGTCTGAGTCAGGAGTGGTAAACCTGGGAGGCACAGTCAGGATTTTTCCCACTTCACAGTTTCAACCCACAGGGGAACCCAAATGCAAAATGTTAATGGCCTTGGGCTGTTTGACTCCTATTTCTCAAAAGCATGAGCCATGTTCTTGCCTTCTTGGTCCACTAAGGACAGGGCCACACTTTGACCTGCCACAGGCATGATTCTAACAGGAATGTGTACAGACAGGGATGCGTGGATCTTCTTGTCATGTGTGCATTTCCTTGCTTTAGATCATGCTTGATTTCACATCCTGGGGGGAGAAGGCCTGCTCCAGTCACACAAGGTCCATAAACCGCTCTGTCTGTGGACCAGCCATGATTTGTTCATGATGTTGGCGGGGCCTCGCTGCGGCTCGGTTACAGATGTGAAATTGCTGATGGATGGCCCAAAGCCAGCACATGGCCGGCTCTTCTGGTATTCAACTTCAATATTAATCATGTGTAGAAAGGCATCTCCCCCACCACCACCACCACCACCGTGAAAAATGAAATGGCTAATATACAGTATGGAACGAGTATTCGGGAACGATTTCTTTTCTTAACGGGAAAAGAATAAAGCTATTAAAAGAATAAACTCCCGTATGTGACATGATGACAGTGGGGTTTTTCTGACGGCCTAAATGAGTAAGCTCCCTTCCCTTTGATTTATGCCGGCCCAGGGTCTCTTGGAGCTTCAAAAGGCAGGGAGCACATTTGGAAGCCAACGGTCTCCACTGCATTTGTTTAATGAGAGTATGAGGCCAAGATTCAGCCAAAGGCGAAAGTTTGACAGACTGAGAACTGAAAAGGTCAGTCCCAAGGGCTCAGGCACAGGGGGAGAAAGTGATGCCTTGGGGGAGTTGCCAGAACCTTTGGTAGAGGGGACTCACCCTTTGTTCTAAGAGCACCCCCACACACACATACACACGCACATGTAGGTACCTCTGCATGAGCCAGCCAGGCCCTGCCTCTGTGGTTGGTCTTTGCCCCAAACTAGAGGAAATCAGTCCTGCTCCTTTGCTGTCAGTTCGTATTGGGAGGAGGAGGCTAGAAATCAGCCTTGTTCTTCTCCTCTCTCTAAACGTGCATCCTGGAACCGCATGAGAATCTCAGAAAAAGCTTGCTTCCCCTCAGGCCAGGGTAACTCACCCGTAATCCCTGCACTCTGGAGGCAGAGGCAGGAGCATCACACATTCCAGAACAGCCTGGTTGTGCGCAGAGGCAGGAGGATGAACCATTCGAGGCCAACCTGGGCTGTCAGAGCCTGCTCAAAACAGAGCAAAAAGGCTTACCATATAAGGTAAGCCTTAGAGAAAATACAGAGGTCCCCAGTTTTCTTTCACACAGTTCTATCTAATTTCGTATGGTGCATACGCGTGGTACAATTCTAAGACAAGAAATTAGCCTCAGTACAATACTGCTAACCAAACTACAGGTTGTACTGGGATCCCTCTGACCTTTTCATTACCAGATCTCATCCAGAACTCCCTGGTCCTCGGTAGCACTGGGGTGTCTTTTCTACTTGGTGCCATTTATTCTGTGACAGCCCACCCTCCACATTTCTTAGTGTTTCATAACCTTGACATATTTAAAAAACCTCTGGCCAAGGCTGTAGAATGTCTACCCTTCTGGAGCTATGTCACACTGAGGTATAGACTGAGTTACAGAAGCCCACACCCCAGAGATAATGTGCCCTGTGCAGTGTTTCAGGAGCACATGAGCCCTGTGTAGGTCTCACTCCAGTGAGGCGAACCTCAGTCTTCAACAAAGGTACTGTAGTTTCTTCAAGAGAGAGTTATACAGATTTCTCTCCTTTCTATTAGGAGGAGGTCACTACATCCGGCGTACTCTCTCGGAAAGAGTCAGTTCAACTCTAATTCCTGGAGACATGTATCAGAAGAAAATGTACGCTTGTGTTAAAATCGCCGAAGCATTAGATGTGTTTAGGGAAGATACTCTGAAGCTAGGAAAATAGCCAGCTTCTGTTTAACATTTCACCACCGTTTTAGCCTGCCTCCAGGAGCTGTGCCTGCAGGAACCATTATTGTGGGGTTCAACGGCGAGTTTCTGTGTTGCGGTTGGAGTTCTTCTGTGTGGAAATGTTGGCCCTTCTCCCGTGTACTGAGTTATTCCTCCTTGTATTCGTATCTATATGAACTTGTTGATGTTTACTTTATCATTTGGCAACAATCCAGTACTACCATTATTGATTTTTGCTCTCAAGTTTTCCAGAACTGACATTTGGAAACTATTTCGGGTTGAATCTCAGCCCTTCCTCACCCACCCACACCTTTCCATCCTTTCTTAACCATTTTGGCATTAGAAGATGCATAGGGTACTCTAAGCTCATCTTACAGTATCATCATGCCAACCCTAGAATTAGCCATTTTTCCGAGGACACTTTCCTCCTTTTCTTGGAGAACCGTGTCCTAGGCTTAAAATGGTGTGTTTGAAGTTTGTCCCACTGCTCCAGGCTGTCTTAGGAGGCAGGGCTGGGCTGCATATACACATCCTAACCAGCATCTACTTACACCCCGTGCCTGTTTAGTGTAGACATATTGAAAGATAAGTGACTTAGACTGACTTTTGTGAGTTTAACCCAGCACCCTCCGCACCTCCACAACCCCAGTCTGCATCTTCTCTCTTTCATGGTGAGAATCCTGGCTCTGTATCCCAATACAGTGGCTTAGTATTAGGCCATGGGCGAGCATAACTGGCTTTCTATTTCACTCTTGTACCCTGTAATATTGCTAAATCTATTTTTAGGCCCAGGAGTGCTCTGATATACTCTATGGGATTTCATTCATAGAAATGACGACAGTTGTATAATTTACAAATTGAAAGTGTTTCTCTCCTCTTCATATATACGTGTATATATATATATATATATATATATATATATATATATATATATATATGTATACACATATATACATATATATAGATACACACACAGTTTGGGGGTTTTGTTTGATTGTTTCACAATTTCAATCAATAAGAGGGCAAGAGGCAACCCTGCCTCATTCCCAACCTTCAGAGGAAATTTTTCGTCCCCTCACCATCTGCAATGTTGCTTACAGGCTTTTCCCAGGCTACCTTTCTTGGGTTGGGAAAGGCACTATATTCCTAACTTTTAGAGTTCTTACCTTGAATATCAAGTTTGTCAGAAGACATTACTGTGTCTGTAAAAAGTATGACATCATTTTTGTTCATTTGGCTACTGATGTGCCTTGACTGCCCAGCCGAGGGGGGTGCATCGCTGTCACTCAGATGGCCTAGCACCCCCCGAAAAGACCCTCACTGTCAACAGTTTGACATATTGCTGCATGTAGTTTGCTAATGTTCTGCTGAAGATTGTTGTGCATAAACTTACGCTAGCTTTTGGTCTACGGTTTTCTTCTCTGGTGATGTCTCTGGTTTTTGTATTAGAGTACAGAGATAGGAGGTGAAATACCCCTGAAGACTGCCTGCCACAGCAGTGGCTGAATAAAATGGAAATCGGTGCAGACAAAGCGAGGAACTCTGAAGGATATGAATCCAACCATGTGATTTTAAAACATGAGTTCATAAAACCCAAACACATTCCACTAGTATCCAAATCTAAGCCTGTGCTTTCCCGAGGAACAAACAGGGTTGCAGGAGGTCTGCAGACTTTTCTCAGCCTTCTACAATTAGAAAAAAATCAGGACAGAGCCCATTAGGGCTCCTAGGATATGCTACTGTGTAATGCTGGCAATGTCAGCTGTACTCTGCCGAGGCCGGCCGACTAAAGTTCAAAGCTTACTCAAGGCGAAAGAACCTGAGATAAGCCAGGACAACCTGATTTTGAACCCATCAGCCCAGCCACTCAACAGCCCTTGAAAATAAGATGTCTCTTGGCTTTCTGGAGGTGTTTGCTCTTCCCTGCTCCAATATTTGGTGTGTCTGGCCCTTCGTCATTCAAGTCTCTGGATTGGTGGCACCTTTTCAAAGCCCATCCCTGGCCAGTCCCCGGAAGTCATTCTCTGACCTGTGATCCTGTTACAGACCCACATAGCATCAGTCCAGAGGGCCCCCACTTATGATCTGACTGGTGTAAGCCCATCCAGCCAGAAGCTGAGCTCCCTGAGAATGGGTACCTACTCTGCGTGACCCCTGGGATTCTGGTCTGGGCACTGAGCTGATGCATCAAGCTCTTTTCTAATTCTTGGCCGAGCACCCAAATGCTCCAGCAGGGTAGGTGACCTCACTCTCCAAGACCGCAGTGTCAGGTGTTCCTGGATCAGATTGCTTCACCTCAAGACTGTTCTCAACTTTAGGTGTCACAAAGGCTAAAGTCCAAAGGGAAAAGATGACCACCATAAACTCTCCATGACCAGGAGACAACACTCGAGAGAGAATACTAACAGTAGTGCTTGGCCTGGACTCTAGGCTCTAAGATATCCCCACTGGCTGAGCTTGACAAATGCGATGCGAGTCTTGTTTGGGACCTTTGAAAGTGAACCTGTTGCCTGCATAGGTGTTTACAGGTCTCCCACCATGTTTGCTTTCTCAGAATTTTGCCATTCCAATGATGCTATTTCCTCTCCCTCCCTTCCAGCTTTGTGCTTCCTGGTCCAGTCCAGGGAACGGCTCTGAGCTTACTCTCTGTTTAGAATCCTTCTTCTACCTATGTCTGAATGCACTTTTATTTATTTATTTATTTATTTGGTTTTTCGAGACAGGGTTTCTCTATGTAGCCTTGGCTGCCCTGGACTCGCTTTGTAGACCAGGCTGGCCTCAAACTCACAGCGATCCACCGGCCCCTGCCTCCCAAGTGCTGAATGCATTTTTTAAGTCACTATTTTAATAATTAAATAATTTAAAAATAAAAAATGCACTTGCTTATGTGATACGACATGATATTTTAATATACGTAGCTTTGCAGAATGGCTAAGTCAAGGGAGCTAGTAAATCTTACTTCATCTTTAAGGCACGGGTTCTGAGTTCAAGGCTCTGAGTTCCCACCTCTCCTTCAGTGGTAGACACCCAGGTAGACACCTGTCCCCAGTGTGGATGGTGGCTTCACAGTAGCCCGTGTCCTAGAAACAAGCCCTCCTTCCTAAGCCTCTCCTCGTAAACAGTAATTCAGGCCTAGAGAAGAGTCCCCATCTTCCTCCTATGTTTCTGCTGCCCAGCCTAGCCAGCACACTCTGTAACGGCTTGGCTCAATGCTGAGACCTCCCAATAGGCTGCGGCTACTCTCACAACACAAAATCCAAAGCAAAAACAAAAATAAGGCATCAAGGAAGGTCTCAAGGGGGAGACAGGATGGAAAAGGCCGTTCCTGAAAGTTAAAAAGCCAGAGTGTCACGGTAAGAACCAGCATGCGAAAGGCTTTTGTGCAGGCGCTCGCACAGGTGCAGCTGTATGTGGGAGCTGAGGAGATTGGAGCCTATGTGTTGGCCCCATTCAGCAGTGGGCAGTGCATGTGAGACAGAAGGATGGGAAACTGGCCTGGTTTTTTTCCCCTAGTGTTTGATAAAAGTTCATCACTGTGAAGACCACTGACTGGTTTTAG
Source organism: Acomys percivali (assembly GCA_907169655.1). Taxonomy (NCBI): domain Eukaryota; kingdom Metazoa; phylum Chordata; class Mammalia; order Rodentia; family Muridae; genus Acomys; species Acomys percivali. Next base: position 148,414,791 of record OU015744.1, on the reverse strand, counting down.
AATATTCCTAATGTTTAGGCTGTCAACACCTTGGCAATAAAAATTCAGCAGTCATCCTAACACAAAAACAAGCAATTTTCAGGGCTGTAGTGTTAAGACCAAGGGAGGCAGCAGGCTTCAAGTGTGCTATGCACAGTGCTCTGTGCTGCAAAGATGCCTACATAACTGCTAGGGACTTCATTTTTAAGGAGTAGATCAGATGATGGGAGGACACCAAAGCATCCATCATGTCTAAAGACTTAACTAAAGCATTTTACTATCTCAGGGGTGATAGAGGCGTTGAGGTCTTCCATCGACTACGCCCAGAACTAGCACCGCTGCCTCTCACTCTGGGATGTGTCCTGTTGGAGGTGCTGGAGGATCAACACTGAACAGGACATGGAGGGTCATGGCTCGCAATACCTAAGGGTGGGAGAAACAAGACACTTGATACCCTATGAGCATATACAGGGGGAGGAAGTCCCCCTCAGTCACAGTCATAGGGGAGGGGAGTAAGGGGAAAATGGGAGGGAGGGAGGAATGGGAGGATACAAGGGATGGGATAACACTTGAGATGTAATATGAATAAATTGATAAAATATATTAAAAAATAAAATATAATTGATTAAATAAAATCTGTAAATCAAAGAAAGAGAACATAATCCACGTAGGGACAAGCATTGGGGTGACAATGAAAAATGAGACTATAGACAGAGATTAAAGAACACATGACAGGGACGCTGGGGACTTGCAGGAGATGGTCAGAGAAGGGTTCCTCGGCTTGCCTCTCCATGGGAAGAATATGGGGTCCGGCTGTTGACCATGAAGACATCAGTTACTTCTCTCTCCTTCCTTACCTCTGAGGTTCAGATGAATTAAACACATCACTGCAGTCAGGTGTACTGACCAACGGTCAACCAGGGAGCCACTGAGGAACAAAGCATGACCCCTGGTGAATCATCAAAGGGCAGCAAAGGCCTCATTGCAGACCAGTGTCACTGTCTCATGGTGGGGGTGGGGGGGCCAGATCGAGTCACACACACAATGGCCTACAATGACCTCCTTGGCATGGCCAGTGTCCTCACTAAATGGCTATGGTTTTCACAGATACCCAACCTTACTTGCTCCTGACTGCTTCACGAGCCTATTCCTATGGCCTGCTGGTTTTTTGTACCTTCCTCTATAGCCATTTAGTGACCTTCTCTTCTGCTTAAGCCATCCAGCGCTCACCTCTTTTCCTTGCAACTAAAAACTAAGGCCTGCAGACTTGGCTCAATGGTTAAGAGCACTGGCTGCTCTTCCTGAGGACCTGGGTTCAATTCCCAGCAACCACGTGGCAGGTCACAACCATCTATAACTCTAATTCCAGGGGATATGATAAAATCTAATGGCCTCTTCTGGCCTCTGAGAACACCAGGGACAAACATGGTGCAAAGACACAGAAGCAGACAAAAACACTCATACACATAAAATAAATAGTATATATTCTTATGAACTTAGACTGAGACTGACATGCTATGGTAAGAATGTTGGCGTTTTTCTGAGGACAGTAGGAAACCAATAGACAGATTAAAACAGAACAATATCACAGATGAAATCAAGACGCTAGACTCTACCTACTGGACAGGGAAGATATAAAACATCTTCAATTTCACAGTGAGTTTATCAGGTGACGTTAATGTGATGCCCTTTAACTTGGCGGGTGCCTTTTTTTTTCTGCTACCTTTCAACGCTCATCAGTGGAAGCCTGAAGTGCGCTGAGAGACCGTTACTGGCAAGAGTTATAGGTTTCTGTGGATAGCTCAGATTACACATGGGAGTGGAAACAGGGTTACCCTATCAGGTACTGGGCAGACTCTCCCCACAGCTTGGCGTAAAGAGTACTTGACTGTTGGTGTGAAATGAAAGACTCTACATGCCCTCACCAGAAAGGCTGTGGGCAGTGGGCTGCATGCCCAGAGAATATGAAGACATCGTGGGAGTACTGGGAGTGGGACAGGGAAGGAGATCTGAAACTGCCCCAGAGCACGTACACAACAGTACCCTTCCAGGAGATGAAACCAACAAAAAAAATCCCAGTGATGGTTAACATAAACCAGCAATTATGACCCTTTTAACAGAATCGTAACTATAATTTACAGCTCGATAGCCTGGTAGAATTAAAATCGTTGCTTTCCCCCATCCTCTATTGATGAGAAAGTTGAGCTCTCTCTATCAAAGTGGAGACACTAAGTTTCTTTCTTTCCAATGGCTAGCAAGGCAAAGTTCCTTGAGGAAGCAAAATGTACACAAATGTGTTGTTTTCTTCATTGCTTCAAGGTCAGCAAGACCAGGAGATGACTAGCAAGAGCAAACAGGATCCCTCAGACACAGGAGGATGGGCCGAGCGGGAGCATCCGCTTCTTACAACAGCAGATTTGTTCCCACCAGTGATCTTGGGGGGAAGGAGGAAGGAGCTCCTGGGACAACTATCAACACAGTAGCAGTCTGGTGTATTTTCTTGTCCCTCCCCTGGGGAACTATTTTCTTTGCAAAACTACTGTACTTTTAATGGGCTGCCATTTGCTCATTAAAGTCATCTGGGAATTCAGTCAGCATATGGGCCACAAAATAGGACCCTGTATAATGTTTAGGAGTTTGTCGTTTAATAAAACATTTTATAAGCTCTGTGAGGACCTCTTAACTAATAACTGCCCTTCCCGGGGCCCAACAGCCCACCCCGTGGGATCTACAGACCTCCAGCACTGGAGGGGAGGTTTAGGGAGCTCTTGCTCCAGCTCCCATTTGTCTTTATTATGACATTCAACCAGCGCATGATGAACAATCAGTCACTGTTAAATTGCGTCCCTGGGAATTGTACCAGGCTTGACTTCTTATCCTTCAAAGTCTTCTCCAATGCTTCCTCCTTCAGAAAAGGGAGGTCCTAGGTTCTGCGCCATGGAGGAATTTATTATCTTCTGTAGGGGAATAAAGGGGTCATGTGTGTGCAAGGGTCAGTTATGGCTGAAGAAGAGCTTCGTCCCTCTGCCTCAGGACCTGGCACCATCAGAGTCTCTTGTAATGAATGACAAAAATAAATAAATAAATAAAAAATAAGGCATACTAGGCCCCAATACACTTTGATACAAGGCATAGAAGGGAAACCCTTGGAAGACTTAATGGGCACTAAACTGAAAGTCACAGGGAGATCAAGAAGACAATTCAGTCAGTGAAGTGCCTACCAGGCAAGCACCAGGTTCCGTCTGCTGGAACCACACAAAAAGTCAGACCCTATAAAGCCAGCGCTGGGGAAGTGGAGACAGTCAGAGCCCTGGAGCTCATTGGCCAGCCAGACCAGCAGAGTCAGAAAGCTGTAGGTTGAGTGAGAGGCCCTATTTCAACAAAGCAAGAGGGAGAGAAGTCGAGGAAGGCACTGGATGGCAAACTCTGATCTGTGCACACATGTACCTGCACACATGCACACATACACACATATACCACCTACACATAATATATATATATATATGTGTGTGTGTGTGTGTGTTTTTTAAAGTTGCCTACTGCATCCCTATAGTGTTATCGCTTTTGACAAGAAAAATGAAAATGTAGCCCGCGTTCTTAGACTACAGCGGCAGCTCAGTGGATAACGCAATTACTGTAGAAGTACAAAGATTCACGTTTAGATCCCTGGCACCCACATTTGAAAGAAACAAAGCTAGCTGGGCATAATCTCAATGCTCAGTGAAGTAGACTACCTAGACTACACAATTGGCCAGCATTACATTTAGTGAGAGACTCTGCCTCTGTAAATAAAGTAGAGAGCAATCCAGGAAGATGCTCAGCACTGACCTCTAGCCTGCACATGCAGTTGCACATGTTCTTGTAAACATGTACACCAAGTGAATTCACACACACACACACACACACACACACACACACACACACACCACAAAAAAAAGAAACAATGAAATAAAGAAAGAGAGTCTGATGGACAGCCATAGTCTAATGGCAAGTCCCATGAATATACCCCTATAGGCTCATATATATGATTATTTGATTCCCGGTTGGTGGAACTGTTTTGGAAGGATTGTGAGGTATGGCCTTTCAGGAAGACATGTGTCTCTTGGGGTGGGGCTTTGAGCTTTTAAAAGTCTATCCCTGTGCTTCCCTCTGCCTTGTGCTTCTGGATCAGATGTAAGCTCCCAGCTATCGTCCCAGCGCCATGCCTGCCTGCCTGGTGCCATGCTCCCTGCTATGAAGGTCATGGACTCACGCTCCGAAACTGCATGCACCTAATAAACACTCTCTTCTATTAGCGCCCTTGGTCGTGCTGTCTTATCATTGTAATGGATAAGTAGCTAAGACAATCACAAAATTTAAAATGTGGAAGTGCTCTCTCTCTACCCCCTCTCCCTACTCTACCCTCCCCCTCTCCCCCTCCCCCCTCTCTCTCTCAGGTACCCCTCCCTCCTTTCACTCTCCGCCCCATGCTCATTTAATAAACTCCTCTACAACATTAAAAAATGTGGAATATATAATCCATATAATAATTGTGTTAGAAAACACAAAAGACACCAGTTATCAACAGACAAGCCTGTGTCCTTGAGTTTGCTGCTAATTTTAAGCATTTTTGCCTCTTTTTACCATCAGATCACAAATAAAAGGGTAAGCAAGGGTTTACCGGGAACCAACCTCCGAAATGAGACACGCCTTAGGCATAACTAGACCGTGAGGTTAGATGCGGTGGGGTTAAAAGGGAGGCATGGTTGATTAGAGTGAGTACGTAGCCAGAGTGTGAGGCCAGCAGCCTGCAAGCCCTGCCTCTGCATGGTGAACAGGAAGCCTCTTCTGATTTCTCAGTGGCCTTGCTAACGCCCTTGAACACCCTTTTCCAACACTCTTCACCACAAATAGATCCATCTCAAGTCAGCACAGTATCTTTAAATATAAGAAGGCCTACTCTTTGAAGTTATTCTTCAAGAGCTGATAGGCCCTATGGTCACTAATTGCAAGGTAAGCATCAAGAGGGCTGCAGAGCTCACGGGGAGCTCAGGAAGGAAAGGAGGCCTGGAGGAAATGCTCGGAAATTGTTGAGACAAACTACAAAATCCCAACCTGACTCTCGTCTGCTATTCCACCATCAGCATGCATTACTGCAGGCCAACTCTGACTAGCACTGTGCTCCATGCTTTGCAAGCATCCTTGCCCCTCCCAAATTCCTAACTCCTTCATGTTAGCTTCCTTTTTAAAGGGTAGGAAAATTAAAACTGAGAGGAAATTTGCCAAAGTTATAGCCCAACTATTTAGCCAGCCTGGGCATCTACAGTCCAATACCGCTATCTGGGGCAAGGCAGACTGCCAGCAGGTTTTGTTTGTTTGTTGTTTGTTGCTGATGGTGACAATAGCAAAGAAGACACAAGACAATGTCACTTGTAGTGAAAGTGGTCTGATCCCCCCTTAACCAAACTCTCCCCAGCAGAAACCATGCCAGCTGGGTGTGGTGGCACACATCTTTAATCTCAGCACTCTGGGAGGCAAAGGCAGGCCGATCTCTGAATTTGAGGCCAGCTAGGTCTACAGAGTGAGTTACAGGACAACCAGAGTGACACAGAAAAACCTTATCTCAAAAAAAAAACAAAAAACAAAAACAAAAAAGGATGGAACCATGCCAGATAGGCAAAGTCAGAAAAGAGAGCATTCCCTCTGATCACAAGGCACGAGAGAGGGTTAGAGAGCTAGAGATCAACAGGGCTCCTTCAGTCAGCTCTGTTCTTTCCACTCCCACTCTTCAGCTGCAAAAGAAAAATTGGGGTAAAAAAAAAAAAAAAACCAAAGAAATTAAATTATCTTGCTTCCCCCCTCAAATGACAACTGAATCTTTCCCTACAGTTTGTCTTCTCTCAAAGCTCAGCCCGCAGCACATGCAGAGAACACCTCAGATCTGACCCTTCACAATGGGAGATTGATGAGCGAGGAGCTGTGCACCCCCTCCCCTGACACACACACACACATTGTTTGGGTGCCCCCTCAGGGAGTGCCGCCCACACTGAAGCCTGTCAGTTCCTTCCTCTTGGATGCTGCACCTCAGATGACATTCAGTGGGAGGCAGAGCCCAGTGCTCGGAGCTTCTCAGAATCTGACCCAACGGTACATCAAAGCATCTGACATTTGCCCTGGGAAGACCCCATGTCCCGTTCCCAAAGAGAATCTACCCACTGTCTGTGCTGACCAGGACCGAGACTTGGTAAGTGGTGACAATGTGCCCCATACAATGAGAACACAAAGCCCTCTCTACCCTTCCCCCAGTGTCCAGGGTCCTGTAGACAGAAGCTACAATAGCTGCCACTCATTGTACCCTCACCATGGTCCAGACAAAGCACCAATCACGTGACAGTTTTTCTTCAGAAGAGCAGGAAGCAGGGGAAAGGTGTAGCTGCTCCCATTTCACAGATGGTAAAACTGGCACACAGAATCCTTCAAAGCTACTAAGAACCAGTTAATATCTTGTTCCAACATAAGCACTCTGATGCAGTGTCCCGTAGTGTGCCCTACTGCCTGGTAATGCTACATGAGGGGAAGGGAAAGTTACTCTTAAACGAGTGACATTTCCACTTCCTTCCCATCTTGTTTGGCTGTATTAATCACTTTTTAAAAGGAGAAATCAAGATAGTGGGGAAAACCTTAGCATATCACTTGCAATCATCATCATCATCACCATCATCATCATTATTATTATGCTTTTAGGAAGGTTTCGCAAACACTCTACAGAGCAGGAGAGGTGAGGCGGGAGTAATGGGGATGTGAGCAAAGGCAGGTTTCTTCTTCTGAGACAGTTGAGGTGATTCCAGTGAAGTGCAATCCAACGAGAGCCCAGACAAAGTGCAGTGTCGTGAGGGGCTCACTCCATTTGCAGCATTTGCTTTCCATAGATGTGGTCCAGTATAATCTTCCCCAGGTCTGAGTCCAAAAGGAGAAAACCCAGGACATGAGGGACACAATGGCTTCCCTAACATTGACTCTGCCTGCTTCGTCTGATAAAGCATCTGGGAGTCTTTCCCTCACCTTTTGGTAGTATGGTATCTTTCCTGCTTAGAAAAATGATAACAGGGGCTGGAGAGATGGCTCAGAGATTAAGAGCACTGATTGCTCCTCCAGAGGTCCTGAGTTCAATTCCCAGCAACCACATGGTGGCTCACAACTATCTATAATGTGTTCTGATGCCCTCTTCTGGCGTGCAGGTGTACATGCAGCCAGAGCACTGTATATACATATTATATATATATATATATATATATATATATATATATATATATATATATAAATAATCTTTTTTAAAAAGATGATAACAGAGCTCTTTCCGCCATCTTTCCGCGCCGTCACCATGGTGCACATGAATGTCCTGGCAGATGCTCTCAAGAGCATCAACAACGCTGAGAAGAGAGGCAAACGCCAGGTCCTCATCAGGCCATGCTCCAAAGTCATTGTCCGCTTCCTGACTGTGATGATGAAGCATGGCTACATCAGTGAATTTGAGATTATTGATGACCACAGAGCTGGGAAAATTATTGTGAACCTCACAGGCAGGCTGAACAAGTGTGGTGTGATCAGCCCTAGATTTGATGTGCAACTTAAGGACCTAGAAAAATGGCAGAACAATCTGCTCCCTTCCCATCAGTTTGGCTTCATTGTACTGACAACCTCAGCTGGCATCATGGACCATGAAGAAGCAAGACGAGAACACACAGGAGGGAAAATCCTGGGATTCCTTTCCTAGAGATGTAAAACATAAATAAAAAGCTTCTGTGGACAAAAAAAAAAAAAAAGAAGATAACAGAACAACATTCTCTCTCTCTCTCTCTCTGTGTGTGTGTGTGTGTGTGTGGCTGTGTGTGTGTGTGTGTGGCTGTGGCTGTGTGTGTGTGTGTATGTGGCTGTGGCTGTGTGTGTGTGTGTGTGTGGCTGTGGCTGTGTGTGTGTGTGTGTGTGGCTGTGGCTGTGTGTGTGTGTGTGTGTGTGTGGCTGTGTGTGGCTGTGTCCCTCTCCCTCTCCTTCTCCCTGCCCCCACCCCACCCCTCACCACTGCTCTCATTGTCCTTAAACCATCTTTGGTTAATTTTTCAAAGTCAGGTTTTCAATTCTTAGTCATTTAAGAAATTTTAGTATAACTATCTCAAAAATATTTAGCTAATGTAATTTTTAGCTAATAGAGTAGTTCTAGGGGTAATGAAACATAAGTGTTTAGGGATACAATATATACATGCCTGTCCTCTTTGTTAAAACCTTATTTTTAATTTTAAGTTTTAAAGAACTTAATGGCTTCTGGCTCTTTTTGTTAGCTGGCAGAAGTGTGAAAAGGCTAGTTTAAAAGGTCCAGGAGTGACCCTGAAAGGCATTACTGCTGATGGAACCATTATATATGCATAGGGGAGTCAGGTGAAATCTCACAGAAGAATATTTATAAGTCAGTCTTTATTGTGCCAAACAATATAATAAGAAATTATCTCTGGGGGCAGGCAAAGATATACTTCTCTATTACCGAAGCAAAACAAACAGGAAGACAGAATGGCTCTACCAGAATTTAGACCACAGCAAATAAACATGAAGTATCTGATTTTAAAAAGAAGAAAGAAAAACGATAATTGACCTTCTGGACATAGCCTGACAGTCAAGAAACAAAACCTCGATTGTGAACAGACTCTATCTCCAGAGCAGCCTGAGGGAGGACTTGGCAAAATGAAGTTTAGGCTTGGACTAATTTCACATGCTAATGAGAATCTCCAGATAAAAGCTGCTTTATAATGGGCGCTAACCAGTTGGCAGATTAACACGATTGAGAACAAACAGAGCAGGAATTAGTCATGTTTGTCATGATACCATATGGCTAGAAAGAAACTGCCAGGGTCTGGTTTAGCCTATCACAGGGGTTGTTTAGGGGAACAATGTAGTTAGATAGCCCTGGGAAATCAGTGTAGAGTCTGACAGCCTTGTCACAAGGACACTGTGCAGGGTTCAGACGGAATCCGTTATCATCCCATGGAAGAAACTAGAATCCATCAGAGATGTAGCCATTCCCTTGGCTCTCCAAAATTCCTGCTTCAAGCAAAGAAAATTTAACAAAACAAAACAAAACAGCAGCAACAACAAAAACACGAGTTCAAGAGCCACACTCCCAATACAGCGCTGCCTAGCCTCGAGTGACCGTTTAGCTTAAGTCTGAATCACATCTCATCTCAACAGATCTAAAATCTGGTCACATTAACACACTTTACGCCCCCCCCCCCCACATCCACATGTGGGCAATGGCTATCATGCTGACGAGGACAGGCAGAGAACATTTCAATCACGGCAGAAGTCTCTATCAGCCAGTGCTGCTCATGTTAGAGTTCTATAAGCTTTGAGAAGTGCTGGCCGTTTTGGAGAGGATGGTGATGGTGATGGCCCCCCTCTGTGAAGCCTTCATCTGACTCGAAATGACTGGCAGTCTTAGCATTTGCTCAGAGGGCACACACGTGCCATGCATTGCTCCCAACTGCATGTTCTCTCTTATTGAAAATTTCCCTTATATTCAGTCTTTGGAGGACAGAGGCACAGGCATGGGGGTGGGGCAAGACTCCAGAATCCTATTTAGAACATGTGCTGAACTTGAAAAAAAAAAATACATCAAGCCAAATTCATATTATCCAATCAATTTAGTGTTTCTTCATTTATTTCCCCCAACTCTGTGTTCCTGGATCATACTGGCTAACAACTCAGTCATTGCACATGCCTTCCAGAAGGTATATGTTTCCCAGGATAGAGCTAGCCGGTGTCAACACGCATACAAAGCATCAGTTCTGTCTTCCCTTATGCTGTCAGTCTAAGAGATACAGTGTTATTATATTATTTGATGGAGCCATATACAATTTCCAGTTTTTGAAAGTCAACGATAGCATCACGGAGTACAGGGCCACTTGCCTGTTCTCCCGGCATTCAAGAAGCTGGGACGGGAGAAGCTGGAGGCTAGCCTGGACGATATAATAAGACCTTGTTTTAAAACAGAACCAACAGATCAAATGCTGGCATCTTTGTATGGTTCTTATTCCAACCAGACCTTAGCATAGGGGCTCATAGCTCAAGTATTAGTTAAGAAATGCTTGAGTTTAAATCTTACCTTGTCAGGCTGGAGAGATGGTTCAGTGGTTAAGAGCACCATCTGCTCTTCCAGAGGTCCTGAGTTCAATTCCCAGCAACCACATGATGGCTCACAACCATCTATCATGAGATCTGGTTCCCTCTTCTGGTGTGCAGGTGTGCATGTAGGCAGAACACTGTATATGTTATAAATAAATCTTTTTTTAAAAAAATCTCACCTTGTCACTTAATGACTGTATGACTCTGAGAAATTACTAGATGAGTTATAAAAATAAATATCACTTGCAGACCGAAAGAAAATAAGGTTATTATGGAAAATTCCGTTTTGTACATCAAAAAATAAATCACTAATGTGTCCTCCTCATAAGGCGTTTAGTTGTCAATACAGCATCTTCGCCAGAGAACATTCATCTGAGAGAATGTGGAGAAGGTACAAAGATGGCCTACCTAAGTATCTAAGACTTTAAGAGGACTCAAGAGGGCTATACCTCATGCCAGGCCCAATGAAGGCACTTCCGGTTTATCTAGGATGACGCATAGGATGCTCTTCTGATGACAGAAAGAAGCTGCGCCCCACACATCCAGACACAGAGGTTAAAATATAGACACTCGGTCTCGACCTCCACTAACTCAAGAGCATCACCATATCACAGTGGTGTTCAGCATCACTTCTCCAGGCAACAGACTCCCCTCCCCCCCCCCCCCCCCCCCCCCCCCAAAAAATCAAGCTATTTTAGCTCATATCTAAAGCTATGGAGTAGATAAAGGGCAGTGAGGGCTCAGCACTGAAAAGGAGGCCAGAGAAAGAGGCAGCCTGTGGCTCCCGGAAGCAGACACCAGAAACTATGACTTTGAAGACAACTAGGCAAGGGCCAGGAAAGGAAGGGCATGGCAGTTGGGACCAGAAGAGAGAGAGAAAAGAACAGTGGCTGAGACACAGAATCCAAGCAGTGAGGAAAAAACTTGAAGAATCATGAAATCTAGCAGCAAATCTCACGGGGCGGACAAGCTATAAGCCAGGTGAAACCCCCTCGGTGAGTTTTGTAGCGTATGGGAGTCAGGAGAGGAGGGGAGATAAGCAAACTCTCCTTTTAAAGGAATCCAAAAGGTCTGGACTTCTTTCTACTAAAAATTCAGCCATGTAAGATGTTTTGTTTCTGTTCTAGCTCGTTACTAGAAGTGAAGATGAGGTAGCCTTAATTTTTTTTTTAATTTTTTTATTTATTATGTATACAGTGCTCTGTCTCCATGTTCACCTGCGCGCCAGAAGAGGGAATCAGATCACATTATAGATGGTTGTGAGCCACCATGTAGTTGCTGGGAATTGAACTCAGGACCTCTAGAAGAGCAGTCAGTGCTCTTAACCTCTGGGCCATCTCTCCAGCCCCGGTAGCCTTAATTTTAAACAACAGTCAGTATAGTACTCACTCATTCACACCAGCTTTTTAAAATTACAGTGTGTGTGGGTGTGGGTGTGGGTGTGTGTGGGTATGGGTGAGAGAGAGAGAGAGAGAGAGAGAGAGAGAGAGAGAGAGAGAGAGAGAGAGAGAGAGAGAGAGGAGACACTTTCAAGGGATCATACCCAGCAGCAAGCACCTTTATACACTGAGCCCCACACCAGCTCCTAATGAAACAATCTGAAAGAAAGCAGATTTAGAGTGAGAGCAGTCTGAGTCACGTGACTCCATCCCTTGTTAGCCTTCATTGTCCTGTGGTAAGTCTGGGGGAGCCACACCTGGCAAATGCCTGGAACCTGGCAAATACTCAACAGGGCCTCTTCCCTGTATTGATAATCATTTCTTAGCAGCTGAAATGGTTGATAGATTTATTTTCTTTGCTGTCTTTTGGGTCCAATCTGTCATTAACTTAGTATCCTTGTTGGACATACGGCCCTCCCTAAGAGTAAACAGGCTCCGTGTTTACTCTTTCAAAGCGCTGTTGATTTCAAAGCCTACTTTTGTGCTTTTGTTCTTACTGCAGGCAACACCTCTAGGCCACTTGTCAACACTAGAAAGGAGTTCATTGTCTACTGATGACAACAGGGTAGGGAAAAAAATCCTCAAAAGCATATCTTCCCTCCTCCACACCTGCTCCCCAAAAAAACCAAACCAAACCAAACCCCAAGCCATCTGCCCTCAGCCTCCCATGGAGAGCATCTGCTCCAGGCTGGGCCTTTGGCCCTCAAGGTGCACTTCTCTGTGGTTTAGCCACTAAGGGAAAGTCTTGGGTCCCAGGGCTTTGGGCTTATCAGCGGCCACACTGAGGAGACCACCCAGAGGGTGGCTGGAGAGCCTTCAGGATCCCCCAAAGAATGTGCCGGAGAGTCAAGGGTCACATGCTCCAACCCACTTTACTAAAAGTGTCCCAGGCAGACCCCAGTTAAAAGGTCATCTAATAAAGTGACAGGGTATAGCTGGGGGTGGGATGCGGGGGACAGAGAGGAGGAACTGAAGAATTTCTCTTCTAAGTAACAAAAATGACATCTTCTTCTGGCTCCCACTTGGACTTTCAAGTCTGATTTTTTTTTTCTTTTGACGGCATTTCTTTGGCATTTGTAGCTCGTGTCTAAATCACAAAATACATGCCTTGTGCACTTTCTGGGCTTGCGTACATGCGCCACGGGGCCCAGCACCGAGAATGCATTTTCTCGCTTCATTAAACATTGTTCTGAAATGACATCCAAACGTCCGCTCTCCCCACCCGTCTGCGGGGGAAGAGATTGTGTTACTTTCCCCACAGTGGGAACAGAAGGAACGGAGAAGTCACAAGCTGTGAGGTTTAATATTTTTCAATTTCACATGTCCGACTTCGAGAGCTCATTGCAGGGACAGCCTGGTCAGCCATGCCATAGGCAGGAAGGGCTCAGTTGTCTTGGGGAGAGTCCCCACGGTTCCCTGCAAATCTCTGATGTCTATAGCAGCAGCCGAAACTGGCCAAACCCCAGGGAGCCTTCTCACTTCAGTGGGTGAGGTGCTGACTCCGCCTCCCACAGGCAGGCCAGGACACGCGTTCTGCTGACTTAAGACGATGCCACGTAAATTAGAACTCATGTAGCCATATGGTCCAAACCTGCGGCTCATATTTTATACACAAATGACTATGACAGGCGGTATTTTTGTGCTGACAAGTTGTATTTCACCCATGTTTACTTAGAATTCCATGCTAAAAAGCTGAGCAGTCAAACTTTATGCTATTTTCATGCAAAAAGAATTTTTTTTTCCACTGAGTTTCCTTCATATTAAAAGATGAAGAAAGGCCACCGGTCCATGTAACTTCAGCTTCCTCCTTCACTTTCATTATTCAAGCGGTCAGTCGGTGCTGGGTACCTTACTTGTTCTGATAGGTCATGTCTGAAAGCGGAACTTGAGCCCAGCCTCTCAGACAGGCCTGTAGCTAAGTGCGCTGAATAGCCATCTATCTGATGCCAGAGTAGGGTCTACAAAGGGTTAACAGGCACCCCACACTAAGAGACTTCTGGGTGTTTGCAAGCAGAGCCAGCCCACTTTACCTCCTGCATACAGCAGCAGCCTGTCATTTCTAAGGTCTCCGGTTTAGTAAAAGAAATAGTCAAGTACTGACTGGATCAATCCACAGACAGTGGAGCAGTGAAGCCCCGCCCACCTCCTGTGTGCCAACATTCAATTAAACTCATGGTCAAGCAAAACCTAGAGACATAGGGACTAAATTAAAGTTGCGAAAAGTAAGACACTTTGGGGGCAAATCTTGAACTCACCCTGGAAACGTTCTCCAAGACTATATATATATATATATATTTTTTTTTTTTAATGTATTTTCACACACCCACAGACAACACCTCCTGCTTTGAAGAAAGTGTGTTTGACTCATATGCATTCTTTCCTCTGCCATCCAAAGCAACCTATTTGCTAAACCGAAACCAAGCATGTAGTTAGAGCAGGTAATTTTCTAATTTCTGAATGAGCCAATAAAGAGCATTCTAACAAATCCACCCAAGTTACATTAACATTTAATGATGTTTGGGGGCAACAGATCTAGGGTCAATTTCTTATAGATCAGAACTCCTTCAAGTACTAAAGTCCCATGGTTGCCAGTCCCCAGCCCTCCCCAGAACTCTTGGAGACTCTGTGTACAAGCACTGGGGGCTTCTGTGGAGGCTTGGGGAAGACAGCTCTTCAGAGTGCTCCAGCTAACTAACCTGGGTGTGAGTCCTGCCCACAATGTTCTCCTATGAAAGCAAGTCTCTAATGAGGCCAAGCTCAGTCCTTGACTTGTCAGTGAGGTGGAGTGAACAAAGCCTAACACACTTTTTGCCCTGATCCCAACCAATGCCAGGGGTTGCTGAGGGGCAGTGGTGCAGGACCGGGAACATGTTCTGGGCTGACATTTGATTTGTCTCCCACCCCCTGCTTGCCCTCCAGGCAGCATCTTGCCCCCCCCCACTGCTCCCCAGGTGTTTATCTTTCAAGTCTTCACTGATAATGGCCTAGGGACTGATTCATCCCAGGTGTATTTTAATGAGAGACTCTGAGAAAGCTTAAAACCTGTAAAGATGGAAGGGAATAATTTTCTTTTAATGAACATGTGTCACTCGATTATAAAAGTCATGCATGTCTGCCACAGAAAGTGAGGAAATGCAGAAAAGTAAAAGCACAGAATTTCCCATCATCTCACTCCTCAAACACCATGTGTTTTCATAGACTCCATGCCGGGGGGGGGGGGGGGGGGGGGGGGGGGCAGGGGGGCAGGCTACACTGACTTTGAGGATAAAATGCATAGGCAGTTCCATATCTTTCTTATTGCTGAACATCATAACCCAGGAGGCATTTCCTACATAGTCATATACTCCTCACAAAGGACCAGTTTTGATGGCACCAAACTAAGGGGCTCATTTTTAACAAGTTTGTTCTTTAATCATCACTTGAAAGGAAGCTTTCCTGACTCTAATAAGTGCTGGGGACAATAAATGCATAGCCTGCATGGAGGTGGGGATTTCTGACTTTATATCCTTTGGAGTAATCCAAATACTTTTCTTCCGCCCCGCCCATGGCAGGTGACCTTTAATGACTAAGAATAAAGATAGGTGTGTTGTGGGGACTACCCTGACTGCCACTCCTAAGGTACCTCACTGCCCCTGCTTTGCTGCCTCATTCTGCAGAAGGCTGACAAGTGGCTTGTTCTCTGGAGGCTTTTCTCGTATATCCTGTTGCTAGGATACAAACATGAGTCAACACATGATGCATAATAGACATGGATTTTCCCCCATTCACCACCTTTGCAAGTGTGTCTTGTAAAAACTTCTAGGAAATTTGAGATTTCTTAAAATCTTATTAAGCCATGTCTTTGAGTCTCTGGCTACCAAATATCCTGAAACTTTTGGAAACTCCCCTAATGGGTAAATATTTCATTTAACAGAAAATTAAACAACAACAAAAAAGAGACATATGTTTAATGAACATTTTATTTATTTATTTTTAGCAAACAGCCTTGATTCTTATGAAAACACGCCAAGGCTTTTTTTACCCCACCCTGGAAGCATGTGTCCAGTGGTGACAATTGACATCGGCTTAGGGTCTAGCATCGCATCACCCTTCTGGGTGGTTCAAGCCAAAGGCCAGAAATTAGTTCATGGAAAACTACAAATAACCCACGTATAACTAAGAAGAGGTTGTCAAAAATCTTCACAATGGTGAGGCGTTGTGGGGGAAAACAGAGTTCAACGCAGCGAGGAGCCAGCATGGAATTTACTTGCACATTGCCAAGGGTCTCCTCACCTTTCACACATTTTTCTTATGCACATTTAACCAACCTGAAATCAGAAGTATTTTTAAAGCTGTATCAATACGAAACACAAGCAGGTTTTTATTTATTTATTTATTTATTTTGGTTAAATTTCTTTTTAAGAATTTTATTTTCTTTTTATTATTATGTTAATTGACATTTTCACACTTGTACATAACACATTCTGACTAGACTCTGCCCCTAGTTTCTCTCACCTCCCTCCCATCCCTATCAACGCCCCATCATCACCACCATTAACCTTCCCAGAGTCACGATTTTGGATTTAGAGCCATCTAGGAACACACACATGTTCCTGACCAATGCAGTCTAGCAATTATTTACATAACATTCGTGTTGTAGTAGGCTTAACAAGGAATCTAGAGATGATTTAATGTATATGAAGGAAGTGTCTAACTGCATCATTTATGAAGAACTTGATACCTGCAGATTTGAGTATCCAAGGGAGGAGAAAGATGCCCCATAACCAACCCCCAGTGAACACCAAGGGGCAGTGAGATTCTCAGTACCTGTGAACTCCAGGTAATGCTGTGTTAGAATATTGTATTAGCATACCCCCCCAAAAAAAAACCTAAAAAGTTTGCGTATACCACTGGAAATGCTCACAAACCTAGGATTAATAAACTTGACTTTGAAAATCATTATAATGTAAAAATGTTAAAGTTTAAAACTACGTATTATCAATACAAACTTGCCTCTTCCATGAACTCTGGCACTTAGACTCTGCAAAAATAAAGGGACATGTGGCTCAGTCTCCTCTCCCAGCACACACTGCAGACCTCGGGGCTACACTGAGGTGAGTGAGACCAGCAGGAAGGGGCAAAGTCTATGAGATGACATCCTGAAAGAGGGCCAAAGGAAGCAGGGCGGTTCCGTGAGATAAGGAAGCAGATCTGGGGACTCTGGGGGGTATTTTAAAGTAATCTTTAATTATGTCAAAGGATATTTATGTAAGAGGGTGACCTCCCCCCCTCCCATCTCTTCTGGGATGAGGTCAAAAGAAACGGACTAAGCTGGACAGAGAGGGCTTAGGTAAGACAGGAGAAGGAATTTCCTGAATGTGGAGCTCGTTAAAGATTGGAATGAGTTAGTGAGGGAGTCTGTGGACACTCCGCCTCCGGGGAGCACTTAAAAATAAGATAAATTTTCATCTGTCAGGGGGGGTTTAGAAATAATCCAACCAGAAGGTCTCTCAAAGCATTTTCCAGCCCTATAACCTGAAGGCCAAATTCCCTCCAATTTTATTTCTCGAGTTAAGTAGATGGGAGATGGATGCTGAGAGCAAAATTCAGGGTTTGGTGGGGGGGCCTTCCTTTCACTTTATAATAAGAGGGTGCTTCTCTCTCACAGAGGCTGAGCTGTTGTCCTTCCTGCAAACCACATCAAGGGAAACTCGGCTGCTTAAAACTTGGCAAATTAACAACTGTCAGACACCTGTACTCTTGTCTTTGCAAATACAAACAACATCATCTACCTCCCTTTGGTCAGCTGAGCACACCTTTTTTTTTTTTAAGAGAGAAGGGGCGCTGTTCAAGAGCTCCTAGAGGCCAGAAGACCGGTGTTAGGTACCCTGGAGCTGGAGTTCCAGGAAGTTGTCAGCCACTAAATGTGGGTTCTGGGAGTGAGGCTGGGCCCACTAGAAGAGCGGGGAGCATTCTTAACCATTAAGCCGTCCCTCCTGCCTCATCCAGTTTTTAATTTTAATTCTATCTTTTCCAGATGGCCCTTCCAAATACCCATTTCTGCAGCTCATCAGTCGCTGAAAACAGAATTTCAAAACCTGACCAAATGTTTTCCCTGCATTGACGTAGCTAAGTTTCTACCTTAACTAGAAGGCTCTGAGAAACTTCAACTGGAATGCATCCCATTCTTTTCATTTTTCTTTGTAGTGTTAATCTAGACAATCACCGAGTTTAGTTGTAAGTCCAAAGATAGAATACACTGGTATTTACTGGAGGGTCAATTAAAAAAAAAAGTAGGTATAATTTACTAATCTTATTTTTTTTTTCTTTAAAATATACCCTTGTCTCTGGTCAAAACGGGATTTTAAAGGGTTCTCTAACCAGTACTCCTCCTTCTTCTCCTCCTCCTCCTCCTCCTCCTCCTCCTCCTCTCTCAAGCCCTGCTTTTCTTTCTCCTTTGAGCTCACCCTCCTGCTCACCACCTCAGCTGGGAGCATTTGTTCCCTCTAAGATCTGCCACTCTTTTGTCCAGCAGAAGCTCTCTGAATTCAAGTGTAGAGAAAAGGCATTCAGTATGGGTTGGAGAAGGAGCTAGCAGTGGAAAAAGGGCTTGGGCACATTGGACTCTTCTAACTGCTGGTTTTTTTTTTTTTTTTTTTTTGTTTTATTTTTTTTTTACATATATAGTGTTCCGCCTGCATGTACACCTGCACACCAGAAGAGGGCACCAGATCTCATTATAGATTGTTAGGAGCCACCATGTGGTTGCTGAGTATTGAACTCAGGACCTTTGGAAGAGCAGCCAATGCTCTTAACCTCCAAGCCACCTCTCCAGCCCCAACAGCTGGCTCTTAAGGGGAGCAAGAGACAGCCTTGCAAAATGCCATTCTCTCAAGGGCCAGTTTTGGAGAGAAAGGAGATCTGTGGGCACCTAGAGACAACACGAGCTCATTCATCGGTGGTAAATTAAAGTAGGTCCTAACTGCCAGACCATCCATGAGACTACCGCATGCATGCCTCCCACTTTGCTTACAGATGAAAGTTAAGATGCCCAAATGACACTCTAACCGAGTCCTTGCTTTTGCTTGTGTGGAAGCTTGTCAGAGAACCTCACGTCCTAGTGAGAATGAGGTGAGGAGGAGCTGTGCTTACCACAGGGGGAGGAGAAGAGGTGTGGTCTCTATGCAAAGGACAGAAACCAGGACCACAGCAATGGTGTCACTTATTCAGGGTTCTCTCCATTCGTTGCCACAGGATGTCCTCTTGGGATGGCATTTGTGTGTATAGTTAAGCCAATAATAGGATGTAAATGGATAAGCAGACAATACTATAATTTCTTTTTAAAAGGTTATAAAAAGGTTTATTTGCCTTGTGCGTCAGGAAGAGCAGCCTCCATGATCCTCTTACCTGAAGAGTCCCAAAGTAGCACGTGGCAAGAGACCGCACACATCATTAGACCCATTCCTAAACATATGCACATTTGTTCACATTGAGATATTAGCTTGGGCTTCTGAAAAAAAAAGAAAAGCCACCAAATAGCACAACATGTTATTAAATATTTAAGACATGGGGCACACGGATCAATGGGAGGCAGGGTTCTTGACGAGGGTTGGGGTCCGCAGACGCTCTGGGTTTGGTAACTTTAATGCTGTTTCCCCTCAAGCTTGCCTGGAAAGGAGGCTCCTGGCCCAGTTCTCTGCAGACCGCTCAGAATCCAACCTTCCTTTCTCAGAAAGAGAGACAGAGATGGAAGGTAAAGAGAAAGCCACACATGGGTGTGTGTGTGTGTGTGTGTGTGTGTGTGAGAGAGAGAGAGAGAGAGAGAGAGAGAGAGAGAGAGAGAAAGAGAGAAAGAGAGACAGAGATAGAGACAAAGACAGAGACACAGAGAGACAGACAGAAACAGAGAGACAGAGACACCAGTCACTGATGAGTCCAAATTTATATTCCAACCCAATCTCTGAAGACAAAGGTGGGACTGTGGGACTTTTGTTGGAAGGGTCCACTGCTTTGATCTGTGAACTGGTGATCATGTCGTTCTTGGGGCCTTGAGAGATTAAGAAAGCCAGAGCCTGCTTTCACACTGCTTTTCTCCAGTCGCCAAGCACCACGCTCATTAGTGGAAATGAACATATTTTCACAAACACTGAGCCTTTCCTTCAACCATCTTTATCTCAAGAAAACCAGCTTGCGTGGCTTTGTCTCCACCACCCACCCCCTTCTAGTATTGAAGATGCTGCAGAAATAGCCCCTGCACACAAAGGATCTGCTGCAGGGGGCTGGTCCTCTGCAGAAACTTCTGGAAATATGGCAAGTTCTACTGCAGTGAAACAAATCACCCTTTGAATAAAAAGCACCAAAAGTTAGAGAGAAGAACAGATGAAAGCTGCAGATCTCTTCGTGAATTATGTATGCGCCATGCCTCGGATGCTCGCAGGGGTCGTGAATTTAGAGATCTCAACAGCAACAACAACAACAAGAAGCCAATATCTGACACCTTATGTTCCCGAAACTCATTACAGCTCTGGGAATGAAAGTACAGGGCAGAAAAAAAAAAAAAGCTACCAACAGGAAATAAATTATTTAGGAGAGGAAATGCTCTTCTTGTTGTTCCTCGCTCCTTGAGCTTTTCCCAACAGTTTCAAGCCCAGAAGAAAAAGAAAGAATCCTGTCTCCTAAATTATCCCTCCAATTAAAGTGATCTCTGGCCTAAAGTGGAACGGCCCATCCATGCTCTTATGAACAAATCTGAAAAATGCGTAATGCGCTGATCTTAACCCTTCCCTCTCCTTCTAAAACGTCCTAAGGAAATAAATCACATCTCATCTAAACCAGAAGCTGTATTTGTTCCTTCGGTCAGACTTTCCCAGTGAGTGAAAGCCCTGTTCCTTGGACTGAATCACAGACCCTGGGGTGAGGGCGTTGATGCTCTCTGTAGCTGCAACCCTTCTGCATCCCCACCTACTCCCAGTGCCTCCTCTCACGGCAGCTGTCTCTGGCATCCCAGAGCACCTCAGCATTACTTGGTCTGCACCGAGCCGGAGCGTGACACATTTCACTCGTGAGTTGAGCCTGTGGCTCTAACTGGGCCAGCTGTGAGCTTTGGAGACTCTTGCTCACCTCGGGGGTCTGCAGCACCTCCCTCGCACAATAAAGCCCAACCAACTATGAACAAATGAAAAGCATTTATAAAGTGCTAAGGCCAGGCGGTGTGTGTCCCCTCCTTCCTTCCTTCCCTGATAATTTCCTTGAGAATCATTCTTTGTCCCCTAAGACATTTTAGTAAACAAAGGAATGTACCCTGTTCCAAAAGTCCTACACATTCTGTTTCTTATTTCAAAAAAATTAAAAAAAAATTTACTGGAGTCCTCCCGGCTGCATGTGGATTGAATTTCCATTCTCCTCTCCCCATTTCCACCTTTCTTTATTTCTGTCTTCATCAGAGCACAGCTTTCCGTATTCTGCAGAAATAATTTTCTGCTGAATGAGGTTTGGTCATAAGTCAAGGGCAGATTTATTAAGTCCCCTGCACAGCCTATTCCCGGGCACTATTGACATGACAGTTTAAATCTCTGATCACCATTACGTCTAACCCCTTCACTGCTGAACAGCCCAGAGCCGGAGCTCGGTGGACCTGCCTGCTACTGAAATGAGATAAAAGTGGCCCACAGCCCAGGTGGGCAGAGCTTCTTCAACAGGACCCAGTGTGTTCTGGGGGCACCCAGTGTGTCCAGGAATATTCTGGTAGTTCATCCCTACCCAAGCCTACCTGCTTCTAACAGAAGGCCACCTCATTGTCACCACTGCCAGTTATGGGAAAACTCTACTCCAGTGTGTATCACCAGGATAGCTATTTTATGTATCAAGGCAGTTGGGTGCTCTGTGGGAGAGTGTTGTCGCTTCTGTTCGGGTTTTCTGGTTTGCTTGTTTGCATTTTTTAGTGATTTTGCCTTTCTTTAACAGTTTACCTAGTATCTGGCATTGTATAAACATGCATATATACACACACACACACACACACACACACACACACATACAAACCACAAAATTGCACATGTGTGTGCGCTTGTGCGTGCACACACATACCTCCTTGCAAAATAACAGGGAGGTGAGGTTAAACATTAGTAAACTGAAGCCATATTGCTAATGAGAGCAATTTGGCCCATAAATTTCTTTATTAAAAATAGTCTACTGATTTTGCCTAGAAACGGACTTAGGAATTTCTCTTTTCAGTTTTAAATGCTAAAACAGAAGGCAAAGCCTGTCAAACTCCCTTGGGGAAATATAGGAAGGTCTGGAGACAAAAAGTGGACAGTCTGTGGCCTAAGGATATATAGATTAACTCTATAAAATGTGTATAGTGGATGAGAGAAATAGTTGGTCAGGAGAAAGAGTCCCCTGAGGTTAGCATAGGAAGAGACAGACTCCCTGTCCAAGACTCCGTGACGAAGCCCTAGCTTCCCTTGGGAAATGAAGGGTGGCAGGGTTTGTGGGAGAAAAAGACTGGCAGAGAGAATGGCTGGAGGCAATTGTCAAGGACTTGGTGGGGGGGGTTAGGGGGGTAGGCTGAGGGAGTTCCTTTGCCACAAAGAGAAGTAGAAAATCATGTCCAAACAGAATTAGCACAACCCCATAAACTCCCCAACCATGATGTCAGCCATGGGGCATAGTCCTCTCCAGCTGTAATTACTTCTAGAAAAATAAAAGAATCTTGGCACCTCGCCATGGAGGGGCATCCTCTGAGAAGAGCCAGCCACGGGATTGTTTAGCGGGGTCATACATCTTCTGTTTTTTGTTTAGGTAAACACAAGTTTCGCCCACGCCCTGTTACTGCCAGAGACACTTGAAGAGAAATAAGAATACATTTTTTTTTTCTTTCAGCAGAAGATTAATTGTGCAGCCTCTGACTTGAGTGCTGGTGTGGTCCTCGGGGCCTCACAAAGTCTGCCTAGGAAGAAGCAAAGGAAAACCATACAGAAAATATACAAAGAGCTGAGGAGAGCAAATTCTCCAGGAACTGGCTCTCTGTTGTCTGGAAAAATCACCAAAAAATTAGTCAAATTCCCAGAAAGTTGGTGTTTGCAAAAGACCATAAGTGGTTTCCACTGGGGGTGACCCATAAAGAAATGCTATGCTGCTGTACTCACGGGACCTCCAATTGGCCCTACGGAACAAGCCTAGAGTCCTGTGCTCAGCCCAGAGCACAAGTTTGATTCATTGAAGGAGCGAAAATGCCTGCTGAGGTGCTTTACCTCTCGGTTAGTCCCAGATAGTCACTAACACCTGCTGGCTGCACAAGGTCACCCTCCAACTCACTTGCAGGATGCTTTCATTATCTGCTAAATAAGCCAGGGGACCTCTTCCTGGCAGAGAAATAGATGTGTTCCCTCCCTAATCCCAGCCATTCATCTCCTTGGAGTATTCTATGTGGACCCTAGCAATGACTTCAGGCAGGCATTTATTTTCAGGGTTATGGGACATTCAGCTATATCTGCTCATTGTGTGAACATTATTTTAATCTAAGTGCTTTAATGTCTAATCGTAATAGTATAGATGTCCCACTCCTTAAATGTTTCCATTTTTTAACCATTCTAAAATAACTTCTGTAATTGAATCTAGTCCCATAAATTCTTATTTATGAAAACAAGTTGCCCATAAACACATCTGAAAAAAAAAAAAAAAAAAAAAAAAAAAACACGTTCTCATCATTTCTTCCCCAATGCCTTAAAAGCCAAGAGTGTGACAGCCACATTGGAACTATGAAAATAACTGACAGGTTTTGTGCCTTTGGACTTTTTTTCCCCCTTCTATGCCCTAAAGTTTCTGAGTCTTTGAAAGCCGCCAGGGACAATAACTCTGGTTTAATAACTGTGAAATGCTATTGAACCAGCAATAAAAAATATTCCCCACCACCAAACAATATGATGCTTACAATGGCCAGCCCTGCTGCCAATCACAAGGCATTCACGCTAAAGTGGCTTGAGGTCCTTTAGCAGTGGGAATAGGCCCTTGGAAAGAGTGTTTACATAAGCTGCGAGGTTTTGGTTGCCCTAGAAGAGTTTCTCGGCTGCATGCCACAGTTTGGATGGCACAGAACTGCTATATTTATGTTGTTCTAGAAGAAAAACGCGCCCCTTGTTTGCTGAATGAAGAAAGCATCAGGACTGCACTAGTGCTCAAGGCCTCAGCCTCACATATTTTTGCTCTTCTAGCGGCCGTCCGTATGTCAGAGCACTCAGCCCGTTGCTCCTCTAAAACTTCTCTAGCTTGCTGATTTGGATGGACAAATTTGACAGCAGAGCAAATTATCCCACAGAAAGATGAATTTTTTTAAAGGCTGGATCGATGGCTCAGAAGTTAGGAGCACTGGTTGCTCTTCCAGAGATCCTGAGCTCAATTCCTAGCAACCATATGATGGCTTGCAACCGTCTATAAGGAGATCTGGTGTTTTCTTCTGGTGTCAGGCACACATGCAGGCATGATACTATATACATAATAAATAAATAAATCTTAAATCCAGGAGTAAAACAGGGCCAAACCTCACCTAAAGAAAGGCAGACAACTCTTTTTACTTAATGTGGCAGTGTTTCTTCCTAGAAAAATTTTTTAAAAGCTCCAGCAATTGTCCTTGGAAAGACTGCGAAGATGCCCGCTCCAGGAAGTCAGCAGCCCTGTCTTCTTGCTGGGTGTTGCTTCTTTTACATGACTTGGGTAAACTGAGCATGCTCCCAAGAACACATTATGTGGCAAACAAGTGAGAAACTATCCTCAGACCGGGGCATCTAGAACTAGTCACCACCCAGATTGCTGGACAATGTCTAGTAGACAAACACAGAAACGTGGGCAGATGAAACCGGCTCATCTCGGAGGACAAAGGACCCCACTTGTGCACATTGAAGCCATGCTCTGATTCCTGTGGGCCTACCAGAGGCTATCACACCTTTATCCCCCCGCCTGGTATGAACTGGGATTTGATTCAGCACTGAGACGATTCTAAGTTGTTTCTTCCCCAGACTGAAAAGGGCAAAAGGAGAAAATTCTCAGGCTGCCAGAGTCAATTGTCACAGGGACAAACAAAAAAAGGTCATATTAAGGTATTAAGGTCAGAATTCGTCTAGATTTTTTACTTTGGATTGCAGAGTGGCAGTTCTGACAGGGCTCAAACAAGGAAGATGGAAATTGGGGAGGTAAATTCAGTGACAGGAGACTTAGGATTCGACACTACCCTGTTCCTTGTAGAGATGAAATCTTTTTTTTTTTACAAAGAATACATTAAATCTACTCAGCATATGGAAGTAGTCTCTGTTTCTGTCTCTCTGTGTCTTCCTCTCTGTCTCTGTCTCTGTCTCTATCTCCATCTGCCTTTCTGTCTCTCTGTTTCTGTCTCTCTGTCTCTCTATCTCTATCTCCATCTCCCTCTCTGTCTCTCTGTCTCTCTGTCTCTGTCTCTTTCTCCCTCCCTCCCTCCTTCTTTCCCTAGTTCTCTGAGATTATTCTCCACTCTCCATTCTTGGTTCCCTGATGGCCCCTCGACTAGGCCCACTCAAAGCAGAGTCTCAACAAATCCTTGCTGACACCCCGGTTCCTCTTTCCCTGGCGCTAAAGTGATTATTAAGTTGACTCATGAATGGTCAAACTGCAGCAGTTTCACGTGGCCAGTCAGTGCTTACCACTGGGCCTCCACTGCAAGCTACCTCATCCAAGCCACCAACATTCTCAAACTGGTGTCTGCTCATCCCCAAAGCTAGGCTTTACTCCACTTGCCAGTGAGAAATGAGATACGCAGATTTATCAAGAATTCCACAAAGTTGAAGAGCCACTTGAAGAGTGGCTAAATCTTGGGGATTAATCTCTAAATCTTACTTGTCTGGAGGCCTTTGAGTTGTGAGTTAGAGACAGCTGTGTGTTATGACCCAGGCCCTAAGGACACAAAGATTAGAGCTGACCGGGTATGAGGTGGAGTTAGTACATGCCTTTTCTGTATCACATGGATTTAGTTTCTGCATGAACCTATAGTATCTGACTTGTTTCGTGTCTACAGATGGTACAAGCCAGGTATGGAGGGGCACATCTGTAGTCCCACCAACCTGAAAGGCTGAAGGAGGATCATTTGAGTCAGAAATTTAAGGCCAAACCAGAAACATGGTGAAAAGCCTATCTCTTCAATACAAACACATAAACAAGCAAGCAAAAATGCAATACTGCAGCCAGGTCAGACTGGAAAGTAAAGTGTCCTTTACTTGCCCATAAGACTAACAGATGGGGGGGGGGCATCAGCATGAACCTATCACACATAATACACCTGCAAAAATGAGGGACCGGGGCAGCTGCTGCTGCATTTCTAGAATAAGGCCAGCCTCTCTGACATCTGAATTTGTTTGAGGAAGGCAAAGGTCATCAGAAAAAATGAAGATAAAACAGTCTGCAGATATTTTATCATTAGAATAGTTATCCAGTGATTTATTGATAGAAAGTTAAATAATTGACCATATCCACATCATTGTTTAATACATACTTATTAACTGGATGAATTTCAGGTTGCTTTTGCCTTTCCACTGAAAGTCAAGCACGCCATACTAACAGACTTGGTCGTCTTCCCAATGGGGGGAAATGCTGGATCTGGTAGCAACAAGAAAGCAATGGACATATTATGCTAGCAGAGTCTGTTGGTAGCTAAAGCCCAAAGGTTGGAACTCCATGCACTGTGAGCTGGTCTGGGACTGCACTACAGTAGGCTGAAGGTAGGCTCTTGGTTTTAAAGAATGCTTTCACTGAGCAGGTAACTCCTCAGGTCAGCTCTAAGTTTTTTTTTCTTCTACTGTTTTCTTCATAAAGTACATGACATCAACGTCCTGCCATGGTAACTAGCAGTGATGTCAAGAGCAGCCTGAAGGAAAGCCATAAAAGGTTTAATGAGATCGGATCAAATAAAGGCTCGGTGCAGCACCTCGGAGCCTTCCCAGCAAGAAGAACACACAGAGATCAAAGGAAAGAGGGTCATGGTCAGGTGTTAGAGGCTTCAGCCACCACTGTGGACAGCTAAGTGGTTCTGGGATTAACTGAGCAATTACGCTGAGGAAAACCCTTCCCTGCAAGTCAGCGTTCTGCCTTGGCTGGAAAGTTTCAGAAATGTCTACTTTGTCAGGCAGGCATGGGCATCATGTACATCAGCAAGGAGACTGGTTGGAAGTCCAGTGATTGTGGGAGGCCCGGGAGGAGTGTATGGTCATTGATAAAGAATATTTTTCCACTTGGCTGAAGGCTACATATGATAGAATAAAATAATGTAAGTAGCCATTAAAGAGGGTGGAGAGCTGCCTCAGTGGTTAAGAACACTGGCTGCTTTTCTAGAGGACCTGGGTTCAATTCCCTGCACCCTCATGGCGGCTCACAACCATCTGTAACTCCAGCTCCAGGGGATCTGATGCCCTCTGCTGGCTTCTGTGGGTATGAGGTACACACATGGTACACACAACCATACACATAAAAAAAATACTAATTAAAAAGAATATAATGATACTGACAATAACAGGGTAACTAAAGTACAGTGATACACATGTATGGAAAGAAGGAAACACATTGTTTTGTATAATGATTTTTAATTGACAGGAATATAACAGAAGCAACACATACATGGGCATTGCAATGCAGTAAGAGCGGTTGTAAAGTCTGTCTGTATACTAACCACCTACACATCTACTTGCAAAAGTGCCACTGTTTTATTTGTTTCATAATAAGGATCATACAAAAAAAGTGGCTATTATAGAACTGGAAAGAAACAGTACACCACCAATGGCCATATAGTCTTTGTTACTATAAACACATGTATAATATATAGTATAGTATAGTATAGTATAGTATATTGTTATATAAAATTTTACTACAAACATAAGAAACTATGGCATATACTTAGTGCCCATTATCACTGTACTAATAAACCCATATGGCTTCAACCCACTAAATAATAATAATAATAATAATAATAATAATAATAATAATAATAATAATAAT
>OU015744.1:148346809-148378544 GCA_907169655.1 Acomys percivali | reverse complement strand
CCACCCAAAGTTATCAACATCCACACCCAAGCAAAGGACCAAAGGCAGCAACGAAGATGTCCTTTTGAGTTTGAGCTGGAACTTAATCCATCACCAGAGTCCCTCTCCATTAGATCCCCCTTTCGCGGTGATTTTCTAGTAGTGGACCATAATGTAAAGCATTAAAACGAACAACAGATGCCTCAGCTGTTAAGAGCACTTCCTGTTCTTTCAGAGGTCCAGGTCCCAGCTACCTTCATGGCAGCTCACAATCATCTGTAACATAGTTCCAAGGAGGCCAATGCCATGTTCTTGACCTCTGAGGACACCAAGCACACGTATGCTGCACACACACACATGCATGTACATACATGCAGGCAAAACACTCATACACGTGGAATAAAATAATTGAAATCTAAAAAGTATTACATGTTTAAAAAATTTTAAACAAAGGTAAAATAAATAAATAAATAAATAAAAACTCACTTTAAGCAAACGTGAAGCAAGGGCGAGGGGTCACTTTGGAATCAATGATGTCAAACCACAAAAATGTCCACATACTACGTAATGTTTCTTATCCTCTCCATACTCATATCATGCCTGGGTACCAATCTGAACTATCTTATCCATACTTGTGCCACTTTTCCTCTTTTGAGAAATCAGTTGTCTTTCCTAGAACATCATCCTTGTCATCATTAACTGAAAAGCAAAGAACTGACCAAAAGTATAAAATATTTCAAAAACTAGAATCAACAGCTTAAAAACCCTCTACCACTATGACCCGTAATAGCACTTGGTACAATGACAAGAATCTGACCCTTGGTTTAGGCCCTTTCCAGGGGCCTCTGTGATGTGGAGCTCACTAACACAGCCATTTTGTTTGATTGTTGGTCTCCTCGATAATTAGAAAAACTATCCTAATTATCCTCTGCTCTTTGTATGTGCAGACTTTCCACGAGGTCCAGATTTATTAGTGAGAAGGCAAGAAGCCTGGAGTGTGTGTTTAAACGGCTCAGCGATGAAGCCAATAACTTTGAATGAGAGGCGTCCTTACCCATCTTGCCAACGGGGAATGAACTAGTAACACAGTCTTATCGGCACTTTTACTTGAGAAAATGTCACATAAAAACAAAATAATGCCACATTAGCCCCGTCTCCTAGAAAACAGAATCAAAAGCAGGAATTAAGTTCTGTTTTCTTTGGGAGGTGCAATTCCCTGGCAACTTAGAGCCTTAGACTATTTTAAAGAAACAGAAGTGAAACCGGAGGCTAGAAAGCAGCGCAAAGAAACAAACACATCGGATGCTGCTTCACAATGAACCTCAAAAAGAAAAACAGACATGAGGAGAGAGAGGAAAGAAGATATGTGTCTATCTAGCTCTTGGCCACGTCCTGCTGACCCCTAGTTAAGGCCAGGTAGCCCAGCCCAGCCAGCCAGGGCTTCCCGGTGGCACCCCTAGCCTTTCTGACAGAGCCCCAAGCCTGCCAAGTGGCGGGAAGACCCCAGAAAGTCAGGCATGTTGGTGGGAGGGCATCTGCCTGCCTGATGGATGGGTCCTTCTTGAAGCGAGAAGCAGAGCAGGAACTGAGTAGAGGATCAGTTAAGTGGCTGGACACAAGGTTGAGGAAACCCAAGGATGCCCATGATGGATACACCCTGCTCTTGCCAGGATCTACCAAAGCGCCAACCAATGTGCTAAAGTGTGAGGGTCAAAAGCAATAAACACTGGAATTTCTGACTCCAAATAGCACATTTAGAATGGTTTGGATAAATATAATCTTTAAGTGGGAGGGGCAAAAGGCTAAAAAAGCACAGGTGCTTTTAAACTTCTCTAGACCTATGTGTCATCAACAGGAGAGCAGGGATAGGTTAAGAAAGAAGAAAGTACTCCCTTGGGAATCAGGCTAGCTCTGTTGGCACTTAGCAACCCCGCCCAGTCACTATAGAAAGCCTTTCCCAGAAGTAAAGCAGTCAGAAAGCTCTTGACACTCCCTGCTGAAGAGTACACACTCAACACCATCCTCCTGCCTTCTGGTACTGATGCTTCCGACATCTACCTCTAGTCCTGGTCCCTGCAGTTCAGGCAGGCCTAACCCAACACCCATCTTGAGCAGCCTGTACCACAGGCTCAGCCAGCCAGAGCCATGTGGTTCATGAGTGGTTCAGAGACGATCTAAGTCAGGGCTCTTTCCCCGTCGGCATCAGGACCCATGGCAATCTAATCATCCTTAGCAAGTTAAGTGAATCTTAGCAAACCTGAATAATATGTACAACCGGTCTGGGAAAGAAAGAAAGGGGAATGGAAAGAGATTAGATCAGAGACACAGTTAGGACCTTGGGATCCAACAGAACACTTTGGTTACTGATGCAATGAGGCCCCATTTAGGCTTAAAGTAATTTGAGTTACTTTTCTGTCACTTGCATCTGAAAGATTTTGGATTGATGGGGTGGCAGGGGATGGTGAGGTGTACATCTAGAAATAATCACAGGGTAATGAGGCCAGTCTTGAAGTGAAGTGAAAGACTGAATTCTTTGGGAACTCTGGGCCAACACCATCGCTTCCTGAGTTGTTACCATCAACCTGGCCGAGTTCACATCAATGACCTTTAAAATGTCTCTAGCCTGACCAACTCCTGCATTCTGAAGCTCAGGGAAATGTTAGCTCATAGGCTTTTTCTCCTGGAGAGGTTTACAGCCATCCACTTACTAGCAAAGCAGGGCCGCTTGCTCAGCCTCCTTGAAAATTCCATCAGGTTATTAACAGGGAAGGTGGCCAGCTGGAAAGGCAAAGCTTCAGCCAGTCGGTGGATGAGGAGGAGGCGAGCCTGCCAATCGATCATCGCCACACCACCTGCTGCACTTCGGAAAATTACCTCACGACATTCTTTGGTCCTTAGGTAAATCTTTAGACCTCATCCTTAGGAAAATGAATCACACGTGTCTTCCTCCCAAGCATTATGTGCAGTGGTCTACATGAAGTGCTATGGCTGTTCTAGTTAACAGGAGGACATTCAAATGCATAGGATGCTGGGTATCCCTGCAGAGTTAATAAGTGCCAATGTTTGGGGAGTTGTCACCACTCTGGCCCTGGCCCTCAGTCAAGGTTTCCTTCCTCTCTTTCTTCCTCTCTCTCCCTCCCCCCCCCCCCCCCCCTCTCTCTGTCTCTCTCCCTCCCTCCCTCGCTCCCTCCTACCCTCCATGTATGTGTCTACATTAATTAAACCTTGAAGACTGAAAAGAATTTCCACAGGTGAAGAAGGATTAGGAAAGGATTCTAGTAAAGACAGAAAGAAAATGGTATTAACGAGAACTATGAGAGGTTTTCTGAAAAAAGAAAAAAGAAAAGAAAAGAAAGAACAGTCCAATGTGTTTAGAAGGTAACCCTGTCAGGGAAGGGCTAGGACGAACTGAGTAAATAGAAGGGACCAAGTGTAGTGTGCCTTCACAGTCCCCTGGGGTCGCCATCACTATGTTGGGCTCCCACCCTGATGGAAATGGATAGAAATGGGCACATGTGTCCAGAAGGGCTGTCATTAATGACTATTCCAGGAGAAACAGCAGACCCAACCGGCTAGACTTGGGACTGATAGGCTATTGAGAAGATAGAAACAGCTCCCTCCTTTAGAGTTGGGTAAGTGTACATTTTAGGATGTTGGCAAC
The DNA here is from genome assembly GCA_907169655.1 of Acomys percivali. NCBI lineage: Eukaryota > Metazoa > Chordata > Mammalia > Rodentia > Muridae > Acomys > Acomys percivali. The sequence goes on along the minus strand of OU015744.1, from coordinate 148,374,904 downwards.
TACCTTTCACATTACTTATAAAATGGTTGTCTGTACTATGAAGCCAAGACAGTAAAAAACTAGAGATCTGGAGATGACCCCCGGAGAGCGCTGAGGACCTGGACTGAGGCTTTAGATCCAGCTGCTCCTAACATTCTAGGTACATCCCTGGACTTCTCAGTTACACGGGTCAATAGTAACTTTGTAACTTCTTACTTACAAATAGTCAAAACTCTTTGGTTTGAACTGTTTGGAGCTAACTGAGTCCTGCCTATGTGCACAGCCGTGTAGACCGCGCTCAGCACTAAGGGCTGACTAGTGCAGAGGTGAGAAACTATTGAAAGTCTGTACTCTTGGGGTCCTGCTCAAACTATGGCACCAGCCAAGGACAATACATGCAGTAAACTTCAAACCTCTACCCAGATCTAGCCAATGGACAGGACATTCTCCACCATTGAGTGGAGAGTGGGTCTGACTTTCACACGAACTCTGGTGCCCCATATTTGACCACATCTCCTGGATGGGGAGGCCTGGTGGCTCTCAGAGGAAGGAAAGCAGGCTACCAAGAAGAGACTTGATACCCTATGAGCATATACAGGGGGAGGAAATCCCCCTCAGTCACAGCCATAGGGGAGGGGAGTAAGGGGAAAATGGGAGGGAGGGAGGAATGGGAGGATACAAGAGATGGGATAACAATTTAGATATAATATGAGTAAATTAATAAAATGTATTTTGAATGAAAAAACAAAGAAAGTCTGTACTCTTAATAAATGACTAGTGCACATTTACTTACGCAGCAGACACAAAAACTGCGGAGGGACTGAATGACCATCCAAGGTCAGGGGAATCCATAGAGCCTTCTAACCTGTCAGGAGAAGTTAGTCTACACCTGTGGCTGGCCTCCAACAATCCTCCCTGCTACCCAAAGAAACACCCACACGAAATGACATGAATCCGAGCTGCAAATCACCGCCAATGTTGTTCGGACTATCTGGATAGTAGATGTCTGACCCAACAGAAGGACAACACTTCAAGAGGAAGAGGTGACATGTAAGGTCAATAACGCAGAGCCTGAAATGGCATCGCTGTAGCAAATGCGAAGGGTCTGGTTACTTCCCTGCCTGAAACCCAAGACTTCTGAAGGAAAGGAGGTGCTGAAACGTCTGCAGTTGGTGGTGACACCTGAGAACAGAGGGTGTGCCTACCCCGTGTACGAGGAGCAAGCCTTTTGCTGAAAATAGCTTTGACCCTTCTGGCCACTTTTAACATCTGTCTTGCAGGGGTTGGAGGTGGCGGGTGCAGGGGGTGCGGGTGGGGTCAATCACTTTGTTCTTGGCTCAAGCCCATGGTATCCACTTACTTATCACATTGAAAGGGGACACTAGATGAACCTTAATTTTGCCTGCATTAGAAAATCTCAAGCTAAAATGGCCCCTGACCAGACCCCATAGCCAATCACAAGATGAACTTTTTGCAAAAGAGAAGCTACTAGAAGCTAGGAACAACGTGGCTTGGGCACCTGAATTCCTGGTGTCTCTGCAGAGCAGAATGTTCTGAGAGGCTCCTCCTCTGAGCTGAATGAGTCTGCCTCTGGGCAAACATATTACCATGAAGATTTAACAGAGGAACAGGGAAAGAGAAGCTGATAGGTCTTGTTAAAGCAGAAAGCTTCCAGCCTCTAGCGCTCTGGGCTCTGCGACCACCAGGTAACTTGGATCACGGATAAAGTTCTCAGCTCTCTGGGACAAATGGCAAAGCACGCAAGCTCTTCGTAAGCATAAGAGTGGACAGGCCCCGCAGCCAATGGACCACAGGCTTTACAGAGAGGTACGTGAGAGACTGACTAACAGTGTGATGGCTAACCTTGCTGATCAACCTAACTGCATTTAGAATCAACTAGCACCCAAGCTGCCAGCACTCCAGTGAGAACTTTTCTTTACCAGATTGTCTGAAGCTAGAAGATCCATGATAAAGCTGGGCCACATCTTCTGGGGACAGCTCACATTAAAGGACATGAAAAGGGAAATTTTGTTTTTTCCTTACTTGTCCTCACACTCCCTGTCTGTGGTGACAATGGGTCATTCAGAAGAAAATTCGACTTTAACTTTCTCTTTAATTTGCAAGAGTAATGAAGACAGACCAAATTGCTGATGCTAATTTTCCCAATTCCTTCACATATGCGTTTGACATGTGGGCCAGGAGTTTTCCATGTGCACAGCAATAAACAGAACATCCTCCACTTATTTACTTCATAAATGTTCAGAGTGTATGTAAAAAAAAAAAAACTATACCAAAAAAAAAAAAAGGTGCAAGTTGTGGTTCCTGAATTTACAGGATCACACAGAATAGGAAGAAAACAGTACCCACTCCCAGCTGTGTCAGTATCCATGACATCAGGGTCTGAGGGAAACACATCCATAGTCCCAGTCTCAAATCTGCTCTACACCCAGATGAGCCATTCTAGAGAAGAAACGAAACTGTTCTAACTGTCCTGAGCATGTGGGATTCACAGCTGGTCTTGTAAAACTAAATGCCAACTGCCTCCCTGCCTATTGGCCAGTTGCCTCCTTTGAGGCATTTGTGTTTATTTATTTATTTATTGACTTACTTGCTAGATTTATCACATTTGCAGGCTGTGCCATTTGGCCCCTGGGTCAAGATAAATCACTTTTAAAACTTTAACACAACCCTTAAGCACCATGTGCCCTGCCCTTCCTCTAACAGACTTTCTGAAGACTTTCCACAGACAGAATTAGATCCATCTAACAAATAAATACAATGAGAACAATGGAGTTTAAATGTACTGCAGATGAAAAAGTAAGTTCTAGGGGGAATCTGGAGCTAGGACTGAACCGTTCTGCCCCAGCTGTTCAAATTGGAAGTTGTCACTGATTCTTAGCATGTTAAGTGGCCATGATTGTGCATTCACTGCTATTTAGTGCAAACAGAAGCTTCTCCAATTAATGCTAAGAGTAGCATTTGTCTATAAGTTAAAAATGTAAATATTTATAATGAATTTTGGTGTCAACGCAACTTAGCAAAGCAACAGTAGGACGATCCCCCCACCCACCCAACCCATCCCCACCACAGCCCAGGGCCTATGACATCCCTAGGCCCATGAATTTTTAGCCATGTTTACAATATCAGGCATGTATTTCTTCCTATAGAGCAGGCCTCAAATACAATCTGAAAGCCTGTAACAGTTGTGCCACTATTGTAGCACTGAGCGCTTCTTACATGGCAGATTGGTATCCCAGTTCATAGGTAGCACAGCTGGGCAATTGATGCCTTTTCTCCCCCTGCATAGCATCTACAAGGACTGCCAATGTAAAACCTGGAAGATGAGGAGAAAGGACTGTAAAATGTTACCTTTAGAGTACAACATGGCCATTGTAAACAGGATCTTACAGGCGTTGCCACTATCTGCACTGGGGCCATAAATAGTCAATTGTAGATCAAGGAGAGGTTCATGGGGCTCTCTTCCTCCATGATGAACTATTGGTTACTAATGTGTTCTGGAGGATAGACAGTCAACGTCTTCAGTTGTGTATCCGATGATGAGGCCATTGGGCTCCAATGGATGGTTTCAAACCTGTGCTGTGGCTAAAGTCAGTGTGTCACAAAATAAGACAGAAAGACATAACTGATTTATCAGTAGGTATGAGAAGACATCCAGCACCCCTAAAGATGATGAACCTTGGGATGGAATAGAAGGAAGACTTCGGGGATGCTGCAATGCCATCTTGGGGGGAGAATGGATCCTCCCTTCTCCCAAGGCCTGAGGTACATATGGAGACAGCTAAGTGGCTACAGATTCAGCATGTTATTGACTAGCACCCTTTAAATTAAGCTAAATTATCTTTTCATAAATGCAATATACTAAAAATGCACCTGGGCTCATGGAACAAACACACACACACAAACCCAACTCACAGTTAGTTCCCCAATCCTAAGACACATCCATGAAAATGTTAAATTTCCCAACAGGCTCCAAGACCCATGCTCTCTGTACTGTGTGCTCTTCTCAACTCCCAGGAAACACGCTGAGACCAATAAAGATCAAACAGGAAAAGGAATCTACTCCTGTGACTTTGACAAAGAGATCACCATGTGCCATCACCTGCCTTTGGAGAGGACATAACAAAAACTATACACGGCCTTCGGGAGTGAGTCTACAGCCATGGTGAGCTGAATTCTGTCCACTTGGTAGAAGACTCTGCTTACATCAGATGAGACTGGACACGTTCAGTGTGATATGGATAAAGGCAGACTCCAATTTCTCAGAAGACTTCCCAACCCCAGGCAGCACAGTAAGTCTAGCTGGTCGGTCTCTGGACAAGGGATATGCATGCGTGCGTTTCAACATGACTTGATTACCTATTGGTAATAGCCAAAATAGGATGTATTTTGCCCAGTTGTTTCCTAATTTCTCCCAAGGGACGTTCCACTTCTCCATCCCACCGAGGGGTGCCTTGGCCAGAGGATGACTTTTGACCCTCAAAATGCAAAGAGGTTTAGTAACTGCTGCTTCTGAGGAGGGCTTTGAAGAGCCTCGGAGTGAGCAGTGAGCTCTGCTGTTTTCTTTCCCCATCTCAAGATAAACAACTTGTCCAACAGAAACTGCTTTATCTGCCTGATGCATTGTGGCCCACAGTGAAACTGACCAAACCAAATGGTAACCAGCTTCTAAGCCTCAGAAATTTGGACATTATTTATTCCCGTAGAATAATTCAGTTTGCATTGATGGAGCTGCCCGGCTTAACATGTAAGCAAGAGTCAATGGCAAATAAACGATCATGTATTCCAAGCTACCTTCATCTGCAAATTTCTTCGAAAGATGAGATGAAAAAAAAAAAAAACCCTCACTGATGTTTCTCCATTTGTGCTAAACTCTGCAGTGAGTTCAAGTACACCGTCATTTATGCTTACTTGTTATCCTAATCATCGCTGGTGGACACCCATTAAAGCTTAGAAGAACGGAAGGTTTAGGAGCAGGGAGACTCTAGGAACCAGGTAAGAAAAGCAAAATCCCTGCTGCTCCCCAGCTGTGACACAACCTACCATATGAGCGAATAAGAGCAACAGCTCAAAGTAACACTGTGTGCCAATGCTGGGCTGAGGCTGAGAGCACAGCTCTCTGGCAAAACCACAGGGCACCCTCACCTGCATCTTATGTGGGGAAGCTAAGGTCTAGGAAACTTGACACGTCCATCTTTTTTCACAACGGAAATCTTAGTGGCAGCCATTGCATATATGCATGGCACAGCTTATCTTCAGATCAGCTTCCAGGACGGGGTAGAAAAAGTCTCATTTGTGGCTAATAGGATTTGTGCCTATTTCTACTACATAATGAAATTCAAAGCCATTTTATTAGTCCTCTTGGGACTTTTTTTTAAAATCCTTCCTCTGCTGTATTACATTAGCCTCACCAAGATGGCCCCATATAAAGTAAGGCCAGGCTCCTCTGATGTGCTTCTTTGTTGCGCCTGCTCTTACCAGGGCACATAAAGGTCACACTCTGGTTTTCTAGCTTCTCATCCAAATATTCCAGGAAGAGACCACGAAGCCTACTAAGAGCCTACTAAGCACCGGAGCCAAAGTGACCCCGGACTTGCCACATGTTCTCAGCGGCTCCTACTGTGTGTTTCCATTTGCAGCACTAAGGCCAGGACCTCATATCCCTTGTATAGCAGAGGGCTTTATAGACCCAGTCACACCCCTTTAGAAACTCAGTTGGGCCTCACCAGCTACTAGTACCACCCCACACGCACTCACATCCCTTTAGAAACTTGTCTGGGTCTCACTAGCTCTCTTGAGGATAACATGATAGAATACACTCAATGTTTAAGTCTCCTCGCATTGCATCTGTTGACATCTTAACCCTTGAATGTCAGGTCGAGCCTTTTGGTGGTGGGCAAGTCATGAGGACAGAGGAATCGCAAATAAGAGCCCAGGGGAGCTCTCTTGCTTTCTTTCTGGCCTATGAGGAGGCAAGGACAAGCCAGCTATCTACAGCCAGAAAGGAACTGTCACCGGAGCGCAACCAGCAGAGGCTTCCAGCTTCCAGAATTGTGGGAAGCCATTTTGTTGTTGCTGCTGCACCTGTTGCTACTATAACTGAGTCTTGACTGCCTCCAAAATGCTCACATGTTAAAGGCTTGGTCTCCATGTTGGCACCGTTGGGAGCCAGAATGACCTAGGATGTGCTGTCTACTATAAGGTTTCAGATCACAGGAGAAATGGGCTCAAACAGACTAAGGAGACCCCAGCCTCTTCTCTTTGATACACAGCATTAGGTGAGTGATCGTAACCTACCACACACCCCCAGTATAATTTATCATGTCATCACGTGTTCAAAGCAATAAGGCCAACAGGTTATGGACTAGAATCTTCAAAACTGTAAGCAAAGATAAACCTTTCCTCTTCATAAGTTGATTGTCTTGGGTATCTGTTACAGTAACAGAAATATGACTGCAGCCGCTGTTCAGAAGAGCCACCTACACTCCAGCACTCTTTCATAGCAGCCCACCCTGGGTAGGCTGCACGGTAACATCATCTTTGCTAAGCATAAGTCACAGAACAAAGCAGAGCAGAGCAAACATTTCCTCCACTTCATGAGAGAAGACATCAGAGAAACCTATTTCATGACTGCAAATTGCTCTTCCCACGCTAATATTCTCGGTGGCGGCAGCTGTTTGGAGAATGCTTGTCGATACCTACTGGCATGCTAAGCAAGCACTGAAGGCTGAGCGAGCTGCAGTGTCCTGAAGCTGTGAGCTCTGGAGCCAGGCTGCTGGGGTCGGCCCTGCCACCGCCAGCTGCGTGATTTCACCTCGGCTATTTAGCTTCCCTCCCAAGGTTTGGTTCTCTAAAGCTGGCTGGTGGATACAGATGTCCGAGTCAAGGATGCCGCGCGGCTTGCATGCGAACACACATCTGAAGTTCTGCAGTCAGTACCTGGCAAGCAATAAATCCTACAGAAGAGTTTGCAACGCCTATTCCTCCCCAGCATCTCTCACTCTCTCCCAGTGCCCTAGTAAGAAGAATGACTCCTGCCTCAGCCTTTCACCCTAATTGGCTCAAGCCAACGTTTCTCCGCCTCTCGTCATGAACTGTTATATACTTTCCTATTACAACCACAGAGCATAGGAATGCATATAAAACTTCATGAACAGCTCCGCAAAACAGAGCCTGTTAAAGGCATGTAGTGTGCCCTGTTTTCACTCTTCCCTCCTGCTCTGGCATGCTAGTCACAACTCACTAAATTTATTCTGTGACTCACCAACAGGTTGCTGAAGGCAGGAACCTGGGAAAACACCCAAAGCAAGTTAACCACCACTTCTTACATTTGAGGCACATCTGTAGTCACTGTCATAAACTTGGCAAGTTAGAAACCTTGGGCACAGAGAGGGAACGTTTCACAAGGTCATGGGACTCACCAGGGTCAACACGGCACTTCTGAGGATTGTTCCAAAGCAGCCAAATGTCCTAACCGCAGCTCCACTTCTCCGGGCGAAGGCGAGGCTGTGTGTGGAGCATCAGACATCACGCTACCACCAGTATGAGGGGAGCAGCTCTGGGAAGAAGAGCCACTGTGGATGGCAGAATTATGTCTGATCCTCCACAGCACAGGTCACCCCACCCTCAGCTCCCTCTTCCCCAAACTAAAAAAATTTCCTTTGAATTTGGTTACTTTTTTTTTCTTTCTTGTTTGCTGATAAAAGCACCAAAACTGACCTATTGCCTCTTTACACTCTGGCAGCAATTGTGTATGTTGAAAGTGAAGCCCTATGAGTTATGGACGAGCCTAAGGTCAGGTGGGTCCAAAATATACACTAATCTCTCTCTGCTTGCAGACACTGCACCAACAGCTCACAGGGAAATACTATATAGAACGTAAAGAAAGCGAGAGGAAGAGCTGAGAGGTGTATCACAACCCCTCCACCCCCACCACACACACACAGTCTGTCACCTCACCTGTGACTGTCCGTGCCCTCCTCCCACTTACTGGACAATTACTTAGGACCGCATTTTATGTTCTCCTGAAGCTCTGGGAACACAGAGGCCATGGCCACACAGCTTTAGAGTTCTGAACCTCACACACCAAAGGCACACAAAACATACCGGTGGTAACATTGTCCCCAAGTCACACTTTGGCCCTATTTAGAACTGGTAGAGGGAACATGAAGGACGCTACAACTTTCATCAGCTAGTGTGGGACAAGTCACACCCAGCTTGGCTCTGCCCCAGGTGTGGGCTGTATGCCACTCCCGGCCAGTCCCATGTCCCTCCTACAGAGGGAAGGGAGTGGGAGTGGAGGGGGTGAGGTTACCTCAAAAACACATAAATTGTTGGCACTGCTGTTGATGTGGGGACCAGACCAGCTGAATCTGACTCCTATGAGTTTTCAGGGCTGAGCTAATCCTTATCCTCGGAGCCAAAATCTCATCCACTTTGGGCTGTGGTCTCGCTCTGTGTTCGTTCTAAATCCCAGGACCAATGGGTTGGCCAATATTTTATGTAACTCCTGAAAGGGGCCCCTTCTAGAGAAGACAGCACCAATCATGGGGTTCACAGCTTAGAATCCTTTCCCACCCATCACATCCAACATCAACCCTTGGCACGCACTCAAGTTGCTGGTGACAGATCCTACATTTTTCCACCTCAAGTCATGTCTCCTCCTCCCTCAGCCATCTGGGCTTGTCACTGTTGCCCAGTGTGGCCCACAGGATCTGGTTTCCAGACCATGTACATGCCAAGGCTATGTGGCCACACTGTCTTTTGTAATCCGTCCTAGAGGGCCAAGCTCCAAGAACAATCTTAAGGGCACTCTCTCCCTCTTTGTATCTTCATGATGTTTTGTTCATATGTCTCCTAGAGTTTATACAATTATATAAGAGCTAACTATATCAACTGATGTTGATTCGAAAATGCAAAGTCTCCACTCGCTCATGTTCTAACCTGCTTGGTTCCTGGACGATGGTGCCTCAAGTTCCAAAAGCGAAGAGGAGCTTCAGAAAGGTCACTGGTGGGAGCCAGGGGGGCGGGTCTCTGAGGGTACCCTGTTCCCAGCCCTTATCTGTCTGTGTTCTCTGCTTCCTGTCTGGCATGAGGTGAGCTGCCTCCTCTTCCACATGCTCCTGCCTCCATGATGGCCTGCCTTATCGCAGGGCCAGCATCCGTGGAGAGAAGGACTGTGGACTGAAATCTCTGATGCTGTGAGAAAGAAGCCCTTCCTCCCTTATGTTGTTTCTGTCAGGAATTTAGTCACAGTGAGGACAAGGTAACTAATAAGGTTGTTATTGCTAATGCTTACCAAGTCTCCTAACACCAGATATGTGGGGTCAACCAAGTGCTTCTACCATGAGACGCTGCCTCGACACAGGACCAACAAAGGACCCAAGTGATCACCATCTGAAACCTCCAGATCTGTGCACCGAAACTTTTCCTCCTTAATGCCGATTTACCAGAGGTAATTTTATCGTGCTAGAAAGCTGTCTGACACAATCATCACCTTCATCTTCTGTTTTACTTATGAGGAACATGAACATTATAGTGTTTTGCATACAATTAGACCTCTCCTATAGAGTAGAATTTGTATACCACATTAACCACTGCCCTATATAGCATCTCCATATACGCCCAATTAGGGCAGGCATTGTACCTGTCCAGGCATCAGCACAAAACCTCACCTAACCCTGAGTAGACCACAAGTGCAGGAAGAAATCAGTTGATCAGAAATTTTAAGATTGTCTTGTGATTACTATTAAATACCATCTAAATAGCTCATTTTCCAGGGCTAAGGTAAAGTTTGACCACCCAATATAAGTTTCTAAATATGTTTGTATATGTTTGTGTCACTTGAATGCACAAATGAAGTGCTTTTTCTTTAAGCTTTTAAAACAAATGTCATCTGTCCATAACTCCAGTGCCTGGTGATCTGACACCTTCTTTGGGCCTCCGGGGGCACTGCACACTCATGGCGCCTATACACATGTAGGGCACTCAATACACAAAACAATACACAAAACCCTAACACAAAACAATAAAATACATAAAATAAGAACAAACAGAAAGCAAACTTTTCTTTCCAGAATGTCCTCTTTCAAGGCAAGACAGAAGAAAATCCAACTGTTCTCACAACTCGAATGTGAGCAGAGTGTGTAAGCCGAGATTAATGCTGCTAACTGAATTATCCACGCCCACACATCTCTGCCATCCCCTCCATCTTTGTAGTTTCAGTCTAGGCTGCTCCGGTTTGTTTATGTTGCCATAAATTACAGGATGTGCGTTTTAAATGTCCAGCATACATTTCACTCAGAATGACAGAGTACAGGAAAAATAGTTTCCCATAGCCCTCTCAGGTGTCCCACAATGAACTGCATGTGGGAGCCCTCTTCATGGCCAGCCACTGGCAGGAGGGGAATGGCTGAAAGTAATGCGCCATCACCGCCACACTGCCCCTGGTGGATGGAAGGGGTTACCTTCACCCACACAGGAGCTCCAGCCACTAGCCTCAGGCAAGAATACACCCCGCACCCCACCCCCACCCCCACCCCCACCCCCCACCCCCATACCAACCTTGAAAATCAGTCACATAGGTCTCCTGCTCCTCAGCTCAGCAGTTGGACTACATTCTATCAATTGGTTTCACCAACATCTCCTGACTTCATCTCAAGCCCTAGACAATCCCCCCTGTACAGAACCCCACCCAGAGACCTAAATCTTGAATATCCAGGGTCCCCACCAACTCCCCCCCATTTTGGCTAGGACTTGCTGTGCTGAACTCAAGTCAGACCCAGGGCTCTGGGTCACACAGGGCAAACTTCTGACACCGTGTTGTTTGTCCAAAAAGAAAAGCCAAAGACTGGTTGGGGGAATGGAGGGTGGCACCCTATTTCCAGAGCTGTGTGTTTCATACAGCATGGTGATCACAGAAACAGATGTTATACAAGACACAACACACACACACACACCACACACACACATACACACCACACACACACACACACACACACACACACACACACACACACACGTGTGCGAGCACCTAGAAAAGAGAGAATATGCCTTCTGCCCCTCACAGCAGCCTGGGCCTGCACTCATCAGGTAAGAATACTATAGTGAGCTAGGCAAAGTGGTGCAGTCCTGTAATTCCAGCACTCAGGGAGACAGAGGCAAACGGATCTCTGTGAGTTCAAAGCCAGCCTGGTCTACAAAGCAAGTCCAGGACAGCCAAGGCTATGGAGAGAAACCTGTCTCAAAAAAAAAAAAAGAGAGAGAGAGAGAGAATACTATCGTGTTGTGTGTTCAGCCATGTGAAGGCGAAGTTGGAGAGGTGCCGTGAAGCAGGGCCTAGTTTACGTGAGGAGAAGGTGTGGCTCTGGCAGAATTACTTGGCCCTAGTCACATGCAAATCACCCAGAGATCAGTTAAAAATAACTCTGCCCTGATAGTTTGTTCCTTGGCCACCCCAGGCCAATTGCATTCGGAAAAACTGGAGAAAGGACTCAGACATGGGTCAATCAGGGTTCTTGAAAGAAAAAGAATCAACAGGAAATGAATAAATAGATACTTATCTGAAAGCCTTGGCTCATGTGACTGTGTGACTGTGGAAGATGGCTCGAAACCTGCAGGGCGGGCCCTGCTGGCTGAAAGAGCCATGCAGTCCTCAGCTCCAGAGGCCCTGCGTCGCCCTTTTGCTCGTGGGAGATCTGTCTGCGGCTCTGTGCAAGTCTGTGCCAGGAAGTTAGCAGAGGCCTCTTATCATGCGTGGAGGTTGGGGGGGAGAGGGAGGGGGAGGGTTGGGAGGCTTTCAAGCAATAGCCTCTAATGGCTTCTGTTAAGTAGTTATGGCAGTTTGAATAAAAGCGGCTCCCACACAGGGAATGGCATTATTTGAAAGGATTAGAACCAGTGGTCTTGTTGAAGTGGGTGTGGCCTTGTTGGAGGAAGTATGTCATTTGGTAGGGGTTGGGAGGGTGGGCTTTGAGGTTTCAGGAGCTCAAGATAAGCCCAATAGTGGACTCTCTCTTCCTGTTGCCTGCCAATCCAGATGTAGAACTCTCAGTTCCTTCTCCAGCACCATGTCTGTAAGCCAGCCCCAATTAAGTGCTCTCCTTTATAAGAGTCTCCATGGTCATGGTGTCTCTTCACAGCAATAAAAATCCTAACAGGAGGACCAAGTGAATGAATCCTTCCTATCCTGACATGTTCTTAGGAGTTGTCCTGTTATGAACCAATCCCTGGAGCAGAGTTCTCATTTCAAATATTACTATTACTTAGGATATATCCAGTAAAAACAAACAAACAAACAAACAAAAACCACAAGGCCAGGACAGAGCTCTTTTCCACCTTTAAACTGATCAGAAAGTTGGCACCCTTCTCCATCCCCCATAAGCTAATGGCCGCTTTAATACTATCATCCTGCATGCTATGGGAGGTGCAGTCTCTCATCCCAGTGAGCTGCAGTTGCCCAGGCTGAGGCATTACACACTGTCATAGAGTCGATTGGTTTTCTTTTGCGCTGCAGTATTGAGGTTGGGTGGATGTTGAAAGTCAACTTTGTCCATCAAGACAAAGGCTTTAAATGCTTGACCAGTGCAGAAGGGTGCCACGGTGTCAGCCCCAAGGGGCCCCTTGCAGGGCCTCACAGCACTTACTGCAGTTAGAGGCTAGGGAATTCTATTGTCTCCACTGCACATGGGCTGCCTCGAGTCCCAAACTCCAAAACTGTACAACCAAATAGAATTAGCATTGCCACACACAACCTCTGCACTCGGGAATTTGAGTGTTAGTATGTCTTAGGATTTTTAACACAAATCCAGGGTAAGGTTAATGTTAAAAACAAAAACAAAAAGCAAACAAATAAACAAAAACCTTAGCCATGGAAGGAAATCACTTTCAATGCAAAGACTTCATCTTACACAGTCCCTCGTGTTTCCCAGTGTGGCATTTCTAGAGAAGAAAGACCCAGGGACAAAGGGCGTGGATAATTGTGCACATGAAACACTGGAGACAGGCCTCTCCCAGTGGCAGGGAGAAGGAAGTCGAGGCCAAACTTTTCTTTCTTTCTTTTTTTTTTTTTTTGTTTGTTTGTTTTGTTTTGTTTTGTTTTTCGAGACAGGGTTTATCTGTGTAGCCTTGACTGTCCTGGACTCACTTTGTAGTCCAGGCTGGCCTCGAACTCACAGCGATCCGCCTGCCTCTGCCTCCCGAGTGCTGGGATTAAAGGCGTGCGCCACCACGCCCGGCTGAGGCCAAACTTTTCTATTCAGTCTTTTTCAACTCGAACTTCTTTTTTGTCCCAACCTAGAAACATTAGGTGATGTCTGAAGGCAGTTTTGACTGTAGTGTCGGAGAATAGGAAGGTCCCATAGTATAAGTGTTTATATATCCCCAAACTTCGTATTAAAATGTTCCCTCCTTTGGTGATATGTTAGGAAGCTAGGCCTTTGGGAGATAATTGGGTTATATGGCTAGAGTTTTCCTGCTTTGAGGTCAGTGCCCTTGTCAAAGAATCCTGACCAGCTTTGGTAGCACATGCCCATAAGACCAGGTACACAGGGCACTGAGACAGAAGGAGTGTACCTTTCAAAGCCAGCCTGGGCAAGTTAGCCAAATTTATAAAAGTAAAAATGCGCTGAGAATGTAAATCAGTGGTAGAGTCCTTTTCTATCATTCACAAGGCCTTGGTTTCAGTCTGTAGGATAAAAATAAGACAAAGACCCAAAGGAGGCCAGAGAGCAGCCTTGCATCTCTCCCACTGAGGTCAGTGGGCTGTTTGGCCCTTTCCAGACTGCAGAGAACTTGACTTTGGACTTCAAAGAGCCTCTAGAAATATAAGAAACTAAGTGGCTGTTCATAAGCCTGACGCGTGGCGTCTTGTTATACAAGAGCCCAGGGGCGCTAAGAGAGGGTGCCGCTGTCACTCACTGGATCGTGACCAGGGAGGGCACCTAAACACCCACAGAGCCCAGGAAGGGACCCTGGGACTGAGTCATTCTGCCCTAAGGGCAACAGTGTTCATGCTGAGAAAGGGAGGAGTGACAAAAGGCTGTCATAAATGCCCTAACAAGCCTTGTCAGAAATGACATAGCACAAGAATATTCCACTGTGTGCCATCAGGGAAGCAGGCACAGGTCCCTGTGCCAAGGTTTAGAATTTTGGTCCTTCTCAAAATGCTCCAAGGCAGCTACTCACAAATCCTGGGTGATACTCTGACAAAACAGGGGACCTCCCCTAAATGCACCCCACCATTCCTGCCCTTGCATTCTTTCTGATAAGCTCCAGTGACCACGCTTTCCAGCCTCCTGAAGTGAACTGCAAGAACTTTCTCTTCTAGACACAGGGGACAGTTCAGGCCTCCCCTAAAAAGAAAGGCAAGAAAGCCACTCGGCCTGACCGGAGCAGCTCTGCATTACCACTGATTGGATCCAGAACCAGCATCCTTTCCTACGTGACTCAGGGTCTCTTAAGTGCAACTATTTCTTCACCCTGTCATTGTATGGCACTAGATCCAAATTTTTATTGAAATCAAGAGCTGTTTTCCTTGCTGTTACACTAGGGACAGAACATGATTCCTTTGAAAACTTCAAAAACTTATTTGTGTTTCTCAGTGACAGCCTTCAAGTTTTCAAACAACAAAATACTTTTTCTTTTTCTCTGGCTGAACCCCACTTTCACGTAGCCTCGAGTCTCCTTCCTCCCCCATGAGAAATCCTCACATGCCTGCGTACACTAAATATTTATGAACATTATTTATGAGTTTTGATTGTTTACTTCTTGACAAAATTTGAAAGCATGCCTGTGTATGATCTGTAAAGGCCCAGCAATGACTAAACTAAACGAAGAAAATGAGCAGTTACTTGATATACATGCAAGAGGTTAAACTTAAAAAAAAAACCTGGAAGTTACTTGCTTAATATACCCAGAAGACCCCAAAGGAGACTACATGTGTTCTGTAGAAAAGAAACTCCAAGCATTGTGTCCTGATGGCCCCACTTCCGAAGTGCTGGGGTATGCAGTTACTGAGACCATCAGGAAGTTGTTCCTGATGGGCCAGATACTTCCGGGCAAATAGGGTCTGATAGGTCACCTCCTGAGCCTGGGCTCCAAAGCTCTTCTCCATGCCTGTCTGGAGCTCTGCTTCATGGACAGGACACTCAGCAAATATCTAAGAAGGTCCTGAGCAGACTCCGATCCCTCCTTCCCTGCACACAGTTCTTGGGAGGATCGAAACCCCACATCTGGAATTTGGCTTTTCACTGTCAGAGGATGTCTCAAATGCTGGCTGCTATTTCTGGAGTTACATAATTTCTCCTAAGGAGCTTTTTTTCCCATGCCTCAGAAAAAGAGTGGAGGAGACTGCAGAGGAAATGCCTGTGATGCTAAGTCGTAAGTGTGCGTCTGTGATAATGAAAGCACTGAGGCACACACATACACAGGCTCTGATAGCTTGCAAGAAATATGAGGGACAGGGCCTGCTGGAATGACCATGAAGAGAGCCAAACAAGAATGTGATGACAAGAGATAAATACTTCGTGGTATACAAATATGGCAGTGAAGATTTCCACATCTCGGGGCGGAGGGGCGGGGTCCAGGGATGGGAGGAATGGTGGTCTGAGGTGTATCTGGGAATTCAGACTATCTCACTCAGATAATATTACCAACTTTCATGTAATAATTGGACTAATGTCAGTAGACCTTGCCAGGAGGTGTCCTCTTATACTCACGTGACCATCTTAGAAATGAATGTTAGGCCTGTCGGGAAAGAGTTAAGGCAACTGTCTTCATGGGCCAGCACACAGCCACACATAGGCAGACCTGGCCTCATCACAAGACCCCGTGAATTCTGCCTAGAAGAAATAAGCTTTGTACGCCACTGCCTGGCCTCCTGGAAGAGGGGTCCAACCAAATCACCTTCTTGAAAGAACCCACAGAATTGGTTTTCCAACTTCCCTGTTAATGGAGAGAAGGAATGAAGATAATTCAAGAGCCATAACGGGAGGAGTTTTCTCTTTGAGGTTAATGTTGAGCATTCGGCTGCACAGAGGTCAAGAAAAATTAGATTCATTCTTAAATTCTCAAGAAGTTTAATCTCAATAGGCATCCTCTGCTTACGCGGAAAGAGGAGACTGGAGCTGCTGCGTGGGTGTATGGGTGCAGGGAGCAAGTGTGACACTGGGTAGCTGTGACAAAGGCATTGTCCCATCACAGTCAATGCTCTCTGAGTGTCCTAACCCTCTTCAAGAAGCCGAAGAGGGTGGATGTCCCTAGATTGTCCTCTCATGCTTGCACTCGCTCGTTCGCTCTGAGATACTTATAGCAGGAGTAATGTCTGCATTTGCCATGAAGCTATGGAGTTAAAAGCTGAACATTACATGCCTGCTGCTTGGCATTCAACGTTAACAGGTAGATTCCTACCCTCCGGAAGCCTGGGGTCCAGTTGAAGATGCAAATCCTGACCTGGGCAAATGCTGTTCAAAGCAGTCAGAGTAGATTCACATCCTGGTGGGGAAATCTGAGATTTTATGAAGCAAGGACAGGCACCTAGCTAAGGTCCTGAAGGGTCACACAGGGCATCATGGGAGAAAGGGCGTTTCCACTGACATCAGAACAAGGGAGAGTTAACAAAGCTCAAGACTGATCATCAGGGTAGAGATATCATTTACAAAGTCCTAGAAAAGGAAGTCCATGGCATATGGCTGGTGCAGGTGATAGACAATGAACAAAACAGATTCTACCAACCAAGAACAATAGCTGTCTCAAGGTGCATGTACTTTAGGACGTATTGGTTATATAATCTTTGTCACAACAAGTCAATTCTGATGCTATGGGGACACACAAAACTTATGGACAATAAATATATAAATGAGCATGTTCCAATAAAACTTTATTGACAAAAACAGATGCCAGGATGAATACATCTCACAGTTTCATTTTTCTGGACCATCTACCTAGAAGAGAGCTGGGCCTCATGTTTCTCTGCTGCCTCTTGTGCCATCATTTGTTCCTGGGTGCATTCCCTAACTCTTTGGAGGTCCAGTCTCTTTGTTAAGGCTCGTGAATTTGATGTCGGTTTCTAGACAAACGAGCAGGGGCTACAACTCTGAGTGTGAGCAGAACAAAGCCCCTTCATTAGGCAAGAGAGGGATTGTGGGTCAGCTGTGCACAGCCCAAGGGGAGATGTCCATCAAAGAACTCATCTTCCTTCCCTACCTCTCACTTAAGCTTTAGAAAATTCAACTAAGGCAGAGCCTGGTACTCTTCCTCGCTTCTAACCAGTTAGCATACATAACAGTAGAATTTAAACATGTACTTGCATGTGTTCTCTCTCTCTCTCTCTCTCTCTCTCTCTCTCTCTCTCTCTCTCTCTCTCTCTCTCTCTCTCTCCTTCACTCTCTCATTCTATCTCTCTGTCTTTGTGTGTCTCTGTCTGTCTTTATGTCTCTCTGTCTGTCTGTGTGTTTCTGTCTCTCTGTCTCTGTCTCTGTCTCTCTCTTTCTGTCTTGCACACAAAATAAACACATATGTCCTGTTCCTTCCTCACCATCTCTCAGGACTTAGGGACTAGGGTGTATCTGCAGATACTAGCCAAAAAAAATGATGGAAAGTTGGTTAGAACCCATTGCTCAGCTGCTTTGAGCCATTTCTCATGTCTTTGCTCCTATGATAGTATTTCATTCCCTTATCTTTCTTGTTTGTCTTGGCCTTGGGGACAGTTCACTCAGACTATGCTGATGTGAGCAAACCCTGAGCATCATTTTGCCTTCCTACCATGCTGATGTGATGCTAGCTGTTGCTTTACAGTTGGATCTCTGCTTTTTCAGCAGCAACTTGATAGTGTACAGTCCTGGGAAAGAGACTGAGAAAATTGCCACAGTGGTCCCATTGAGATAAAGTGAGGCTGGGCTGTGTGTGGTGCTCACTGATATTCTCATGTCTCTAACTGCCCCTAACACATCTTACTTAACCCACATCACCTCAAAACACATACCACCCATTTAACATATGAGTAAAGAGAGGTTGGGAAAGTTGAATTACTTCCCCTGGTCACACATCAAGTAATGAGAAGAGTTCAGGATGACTGAGGGGATTTCCACTCAGCCTGTGTCAACCAAGTCCATGCTGCTTGAAATACACAGTATATATACCCTCTACCCTAAAATAAATCAGTTCTTCCAAAGACTAAGAAGTTACTAGGTCTAACTGTGCTAAGTGACTTAAGGGTTGGGAGGCTCACATACAAGAAATGAAGAGGGAGCCTCTGCCTTAAGCAAACTGTAATTCCCTTTAACAAAATAAAACATGCACATAGAAACACTAAGTAGGGCTGCAGGGACAGCCCAGCAGTTAAGAGCACGGCTTTTTCAGGGAGCCCAGGTTTGGTTCCCAGCACCCACACGACAGCCTACAACTGTTACTCAAACCCCAGGGAATCTGATGCCCTCTTCTGGTCCCCACATGCACCAGGCATGCAAGTACCACACAGACATGCGTGCAAACAGAAATCCATATAAAAATAAATATATAAAATGCTAACAAAGAGGATACTGTGTGAGCACATGCATGAGTGTGTGTGTGTGTGTGTGTGTGTGTGTGTGTGTGTGTGTGTCCAACCATGTTCATTGTTCATATGTGTTGGAACACATGAGTCAAAGTTCCACCCAGGGCTGGTGAGTTTAAGGAAACTTTAATGAGATGCGCTGTAAAGAAAAAGCACACATGGTTAGCAGGAACTGAGCTGAAGGCTTCTGGGATAAATAAAGAAAGCAATGATACTGGATAAAACTAGTTAATGGGACATGGGGCTCCCTCTCAACTTCCATGCATTTGATACTGTCATAATAAGAAGAAAGTGGAGGAATCACTATGTTCATTTCCCCTAGGTAGATGAGTTCATTTCTATAACTTAAACTTTGAAAGAAATCCTGAGTTAACCAACCTCTTCCAACTACATGATAGACATCACTAATCAACCTTAACCTGATTACCTCATTAGCCAGAGAAGCTTCTAGAACGTTGTCAAAGCTGCCTGCCAGAGAGAAGGCCCTCCAGGGTTGATGGATCTGACATGGAGTGTGCCTAGCTCGCACTTCATCTGTATTACTATGTCTCTCTTCGTAGGCTCACATCCGCCCTGGGAACTATCTGCCATTACTGTAGCTCAGCCTGGCTGCTCTACCAGCATGAGGTCATGCGTGCGGATATGCCCTCCGCCAGCTTGAGCCCGGCCTTCCATTCCTGCCAGAGCCCCTGCTGAGCCTGAACCACCAGCCCTCCTTCAGTGGCTGGCAGGAATGTTTTCCTAAGATGTGCATCCCTGCGGTTCTCAGAGAGCGATGAGTGCTAACAGATCCCAGTCGGCGCAGAAGGAAACCGGTCTAGTTATTTTTGGGTTGATTTCTGATTGGTGAGGTGATCTTCCACACTTGGACAGAAAGGGAGTGCCAGACATGTCTATCTTGGATACGCTGAGTTTCAGTCACATCAGCAGAACCTGAAGGTGCTGGGCACACCCTGATACAGCTCGAACTGGCCCCTGTTTCGTCTGTGAGAAAACCCTGACACTCTGTATAAGGCCTCAGACCAGGGGACTTGACTCTCCCTTTTCCCAGGCTCCTTCTGGGCTACGCTCCTCAGCCAGTCTGACTCAGTCTCTGACACTAACGCAGCAAGGGGCTCCTTGGGCACTCCTTCACTTGAGAGACTGGGAAACAAGGGAGAAAGCGGCCTGTGCAGATCTTTCCTGTGACCACACACTGTGCTAAAAACTTTTTTCTGCTCATGTTACTCTAATTATAAACTCTTTAAACATGAGATAAGGAAGAAGAAACCTATGTTCATTTGTTAGTCCCTCGATGTACTGAGTGCAACGTCTGGTGCCTGGATTGGCACACATGCCAACTAAGGGGGTAGTCACCAGGTGGAAATAGGGTCCAGAGACATTTGAATCCCTTCTTCAGTCAATGATGAAGTGTTGATCCCACCTACAATTGAGAACTTGCTTCTTGGGCAGATGGTGCATCCTCTGTGCTCCCAGCATCTCTGTGGTATTTATTCCTATTCCACACTGTTTTCACATAGAATAGTGGTCCTCAAACTATGGGCTGTGACCCCTTTGGAGGTCACATATGATATATCCTGTATGCCAGGTGTTTGCATGATGCTTCATAACAGAGCCAAAATTACAGTTATGAAGTACCGAAAAATGCACGGTTGGGTGTCACTGCAACATAAGGAACTGTATTAAAGGGCTGCAGCATTGGAAAGGTTGAGAGCCGCCACAGGCAACTGAGTAAAACTGGGATAGGAGAGGTGGTCTCCCCAGGGAAGAGCACATCAATTGGTTGTTCAGTGCCAAATGGTCAGTCCTGAAAACATATATATTTAGGAATGTATACATGCAAATATATTCATACAATACATATATTCAAGGAATAACAGTTGATTAAAAAAAAGCAATGAATTTAAAGGAGAGTGGGGAAAAGAATGAATGTGGGGGGATTAGAGGGAAGGAAGAATTATAATTAAAATGCAAGCTCAAAAATAAACAAAAACACAACCAAAAAAGTCAGGCATGAGATGAAGAAGACTTGCATAAATAACTAGTTTGTTAAACTATCTAAGATGTCTGTGTGCATGTTGAGCACAAGTTACGTTCCATATAGGCGGACGATGCTGCTTCCAGGATACATGAGTTATTTTAAGAAATTCTCATGCGAGGCACAGGATACCTCCCTGGGAGTCACTGATTCTGAAGTGGCGGACGCAGCCAAAACAACGCAGCCTATTGCCATGGCTCATGGTTGTACACCGTAACCAGATGGTAAGCCTCTTTTTCTGAAGACACCACCAATTTTGCATGCAGGCCATAGGAAACTCTTTTCCCACTCACTAGCTTACAAAGTGCCAGAAAGTACTATGCAGGCTGCTGGGAAAGCAAAGATAACCAATGGTTTCAGTCAGTGCTAGACCCCACATGCTACAGTATCAGCCTGCCTGGCAACATGTGCCCGCTGGTTCAATAGTGGCATAATGGTGACAGGGTAACCAACCACTTTCTGAATATGAAACCTGTTCTACAGAAGAATTTTCTGCCTGGGACTGTAATCTCATGCCTGGGGAGATCAAGTGGCATAGCAGGGAGCCTAGTGTTGTTGTGCTAAATGGTCATGCTGCCAAACTTATCTTCTAAATGTTTATATTTATACTCATTGGCTGGTGTTGCTTTCAGCTTTGATTAGAGAAGCATCTTTTTGTAGTGGTCAATGCAGACACTCAGCTTCAGATGAGCCACGGGATAGGGATCTAGACTGACTGAAAAAGAGAAAGCAAACCAGGGACCAGCGTTCGTTCATCTTTCTGCTTCCCGACTGTAAACATGAGCAGATGCTGTCCATTCCTGCCCATGACTTCCTTGCCATGAGGGACTGTGGACCCTCAAACGGTGAGCTAAATACCGTATTTTTTGGACTATAAGATGCACCCAGTTTTTAGAGCAGTAAAACAAGAAAAACAGTAAAAACAGCCATTGTACCATACGGTGCACCCTAATTCCCCCCAACATACATTATGTGGGGAGAGTGTATCTTACGGTATGAAAAATACGATAACTCCTCCTTAAGTTGAAAAAAGAAAGAGAGAAAACAAGAAAAGAAGGAAGGTTAAATTGATAATTTATTTTGAAATATCCCACAAAGAGAACCACATACTGAAGTGGCTTTCTTTTCAAATTTTATGGACCCCTTTCTAGAGCATGAAAGAAAAGGAATATAACAGTAATATCAGAGCCTTGTATAAGAAGTAAAATTACATATTTTTAAAGGCTGAGTAAAATACTAACACCAAATTTAATAATACCATAAATAGATAGCACATTGTGACCAAATGGGGTTCATTCCAGGAATGCAAAGTGTGCTTTTATTGTAAATACAGTATTTCACCACATTAAGATAATAAAGCAAAAAATATATTCATCCCAAAAAAATCAACAAAATTCAATTCTTTGTGACTAAAACAAAAATTCTTAGGAAACTAGGAATAACAGAGAAAGTCCTTAATCTAATAAAATATATGTGCAAAGTTTATCTTGCAGTTAGGAAGAAAACAAAGCAATTTACTCTAGAATTCCTTTTATTCAGTCTCATAATAGACATCCTAACCAGTACAACAATGTAAGAGAAATTAATAGTTAAAAATAAGACACCTGGAAAGAATTTCAAAACACAAAAGAAATAAATTGGAAAAGCCAAACATAAATCTTTAAAAGGAAAAAAGTAAAACAGCGCCATTCGTAGAGTTTGTGGTTAAACACGTAGAGACCAAGCAAAACTACAGACCATGAAATTGATTAAAGAAACTTCAAGAGGCTTGAAAGATACTCAGTGGTTAAGAACGCTGCTTGCTCTTCCTGAGAATCCAGATTTGATTCCCAGCACCCACATGGCAGCTCCCAGCCAGGGGCTCTGCGGCCTTCTTCTGGCTCCCATAGACACCCCATATACAAATGGTACATACACACGCATACAAGCAAAACGCTCATATGTATAAAATAAAAATGAGCAAATCCTTACAAACCAAGTAACTTAGCAAGATCATTTACATAAAATAATTGCATAATTACTAAAAGACAGTTTTAAATGATTTTTTTAATGTTGAAAGCAATAGTACCAAAGATCATAAAAGGTCTAGGAAGAAATCTAACAAAAGTGAGAAAGATCTACCACTGAAAACTACAAAGCATTGTGAGAAAAATCTTGAAAGATGTAAATAAATCAAGAAATAGAGCAAATTCATAAATTAAAAGAGTCAGTATAATAAGGGTGTTGATTCTATATTCCCTTATAAATTCAACATGATCCCAATAAAGATTGCAGCAGGCTTTTTATGGCAAGCTATTTGTATATGGGTGAAAATAGAAGAACCCTCTGAGGGCAACCCAAAGTTTTAATCTAAAGGGTGTACACGGTCATACGACAAGTCCTACAGAGCCACCACAGTAAAGACAGCGAGGAGAACGCAAAGACACACGGGCCAACAGCACAAAACAGAGAGCTCCAAAACAGCTCAGCACACTACAGTTCTGTGGGGAATGTTTAAATAGGTAACACTGGGACAAGGAGATCTTTCTCCAGAGAGCAAACAAGTAAATTTACACAGCACATTGAAAAAAATAAAAATAAGGAGCCAGAAGTGGTGGCGCACGCCTTTAATCCCAGCACTCGGGAGGCAGAGGCAGGTGGATCTCTGTGAGTTCGAGGCCAGCCTGGTCTATAAAGTGAGTCCGGGACAGCCAAGGCTACACAGAGAGACCCTGTCTCAAAAAACCTAAATAAATTAATTAATTAATTAATTAACATAAACCATAGACTCAAATGTGCAAGCCAGAACTCCAGAAGGAAACATGGAACATGATCATAAACTTAGTGTGGGCAAAGATGTCTAAACAGTGCACAAAAGTCACTCACTAGTAAAGTTTCAAAAACTGGGCTTTCTTCACACTAACAGCTTCTGTTTCTCATAGTAACTCACAAAGAGAATTAACAGGCTGGGAGTAGAGTTCAGTGGTGGTCTGCCTACCTAGCAAGCGTGAAGACCCTGAGCCTGTTCTCTCATAGAAGGAGAGAGAAAGAACCAGTTAATAAGCAGCTATAGAGAGAAACGCGATTTTAATTAAAATGCCTGCCCAAGGACCAGTATCCAGGATGCATCAAGCTCCCCTATAAGCCAGCCTGGAGAATGGTGATCCTCTGGATCTCTGTTGGTACCAACCCCTGAGCAGTCACTTATGAAAAGACATGCTGTGGTCACTCAGCATACGGCACTTGTTCAGCATCATTAGCCATCAGTGATCTGAGGACTAAAGCCTCCCTAAAGATAATAATTGAAGGCCACTGTTACGCACTATTGCCTCAAAGTTGTAATTTGAAGCCCGAACTGCCCATGTGCTGGTATTTAGTGATGGACCAATGAGTATTGGGAAATGGGTCCCATAAATTCAAAAGGGTGGGGAACTAATCCAACAGAATTAATATCCACTAAGAGGAGCAGGGGGCACTATGCCTAGCAGAGGAAAAGCCAGAGGTGTCACAGCAACAAACGGAGCCTTCTTCAGAAACCAAGTCGGCTAGCATCTTGATCTTAGACTGCCTTCATCCAGGACTCCAAAAACATAGATTAAATCCCTCTGCCTGCAGTAATTAATTAAAGCACCTGGAGCCAGGAAGTCTACCAGAACCAAGAATTCTATCCTATGACACAGCCATGTACATTCATAAAAAGAGTGCACATGTGAACACACAGGTATCTGTAAGAACACTTCAATATCTCGATGTATAATAACCCCAAGCTGGAAATATTCTGAATTTCCATCAGTAGGAAAATGGTTTTAAAAAATTGTGCGTGCCAACAATATCGCTAATTTTCAAAGAAATACTATGGAGTTTAAAAGCTCATCTCTGAAAGAGAATACTGTGGTGCTTCCATTTATACGGCACTTAAGAATAACGAAAACGGGCTGGAGAGATGGCTCAGAGGTTAAGAGCACTGACTGCTCTTCCATTCTAGCAACTACATGGTGGCTCACAACCATCTATAATGAGATCTGGTGCCCTCTTCTGGCCTGAAGTGTATATGCAGGCAGAGCACTGTATACATAATAATAATAAAAAATAAATCTTAAAAAAAAAAAAGAATACACAAAACTAAGCTGTGGGAGCAAAGTTCAGAACAGTGGGGACATTCCCTTAGAGGGGACACTTAGGGAACTTCCCGGAAGGCTAGAAGCACTGTAAACCCCAATAATTCTGTGGGTGTCTGTACTTGTCAAGTTTAACATTGTGAACTTTATCTTAGTTACAAGAGCATCTTGACTTCTTGGAATCAAAACGGCCACAGTTTTCCTTCCCAATGAATTCTGTCTCCATTTCGGCTCTGACTACAGTGTATAGGCGGATGGACACTTGGAGATTAGTGTTGTTTATCAAGACTGTGTTGTTGCTGCCTCACTCAAAAACATACTATATCAAATGGAAATTTTATGCCCCAAAATTTATAGTTTGTTTGCAAGTGCTGACTGTATCCCCATCCAGACCTCGGTGTGATGCTCCCCTGTGAAAGCTGCCCTGACTTCCATTTTATTTTGTCAGAGGCCAGTCACGTGAGCCAATGACCGCACCCCATAACGAATGTCCTCTCGGAGCGAATCATGCTCTTACATGGTTGCTGAATTCTGTTACAGCGGCTTAACACTGTAGAAACTTTATTTGTTCTTATTATTTGCTCAGTAGCAAAGTCAGCAACCGTGGCTGCACAGAAAGGGGTGGGAATGGGGGCGGGGCAGTCCTGGTAGTGTGGAGACACAGATTCAGAAAGTTCTGGATAGAATTGTATTTCTTCTTAAGAAGACATTGAAAGGCAGCCTTTGCTTCCCTTAGGAACACCATGAACAGAAGAGAAATACAGACCCATCAATTTTGTTAAAAAGAACCAGATTTTCTACATCAATATGGATTCTATATACAAGTTGACATTTAAAGACAGACACTTTTTTACCAAGGAGGAGGTAAGAGAAAACAGTCAGGACCACTTGGCTGTGGCTGTCATCTTCTCACCTAAAAATAGCTGAAGCAAAATAAACGGGGCAACCGGGAGGTGGTTCCCGGAGACAAAGGGGATCTCAGAGGTCAAAGGTGGTATGACATCACAAAAAGGAATGGACGCAGATCATTTTTCTGTGGCCTTGTCTGCCTCTGTCTGCTGATGGTACAGTTCTCTTCTGCCACTCAGCCATCTACACCGCAGCGAGTGTGTCTGGAGAAAGCTGAGATTTCACCTTCCCGACCCCTCTGCCTGCATCCCATGTCACCTGTGGGATGGCTGGTGCCATGTGACTATACTTCAATGGCATTAGGGCCATGGTTCAGACACAGTGGCTGCTGTCCACGCATGGTGAGTGCGCAGCTAGGTGCCACCTACACCCTGTTTCCTCACTTCCTCAGGCTCCTGAGGTCATTTCTTCTGTTTCCAGAACAGACTAGTGTTCCCTCCTCATTCTCCATCTTGAAGGCATCCCACCCCACAATAGGCTGTCAGCTTTCTCAGCCAGTCCCAGGCCCTAATCTTCCCAGTGTGCACACAGAAAGTCATGGAACAATTAGGAAGATTGGCAGGAGACAAGCACGGGTAAAACACTTTGAATTCTAAAAGCAGGTAGCTTGCAGACACCCCAGCTTACTTATAGTTAATTGACTTTAATACCCATAAGTAGCACTGATAGACTACAAACACACATCAACACACACACACACACACACACACACACACACACACACACACACACATACACACACACACACACACACACACACACCTGCCTTTCCCAGATAGCACTTTACTCACTAGCTGGCCTGGTTGATACAATTTAGACAATAAACACACCTGAGGCATAACTAAAGGAAGGTGTCTGGGTGAGGGGACTGCCATGTTCCCTCTCGTAGCCGGAAATGAAGTTCACCTCACACTGATGTATGGGTAATTTTGAGTGCCCTACTTTATCCCACTGTGGGTCCATTTGCTCATGTGTAAAAGATGGAAGTTGGAAGCCAGGTGGTGTCTTTAATCCCAGAACTTGGGAGGCAGAGGCAGGCAGATCTCTGTGAATTCAAGAGCAGCCTAGTCTACCAATCAAGCCCAGGACAGCCAATATAACACAGAGAGACTGTCGCGGAAAACAACAAACAAAAAACAAAAAACAAACATCAGAAGTGGAACTACATCAAAGGATGCTAAACCAAAGTCCAAGGACCACGTCTGGAGCCACCATCTCTTTTTACAGATAGATTGTAAGAGTCAGAGGCAAGGAGAACACCCACTTGTGTACATGTATGAGGAGGACAGGGGTCAACTTGAATATTATTCCCCAGGTGTCATCAACTTGTTTCTTTGGACAGAGCTTGGAGCTCACTCATTACCCTAGGCTGGCTGGCAAGCTGCAGGGAGCCTCCTGGTTCTGCACTCACAGCTCTTGAGTTTCCCATTTGAGTTCTAGAGATCCAGCTCAGGTCCTTATTGCTCACATGGCGAGAATTATCAAGTGAGCTATTGCCTCAGCCCACAAATAAATTTCACTGGGACAGCTTGCCCTATCCTTCTGGGTATTTTCTAAGGTTATTTTTTGTGATGTCGCAAAAAAAAGTTGCATGGTCACAACAGAGGCTATATAGTCGGAACATTCTGGAATAGTTACTCTCTAGAAAATGTGCCAAACTCTGGTCTAAATAAGCCCCCAAGTATAAAGCCATCTTTCCCTTGAACGTATGTCATGGAAAAGTAGTTTTTGATCTGAATTATCCAAATAATTACCACATCTCTGACTTTCCTTGCCTGTTCTTTCTGTTTAATCCAAGCCACATGGATGTATGTCAGCATGGGCAGAGACTCACAGGAAACGAGTCAGTCAACTGTGCATTCAGTCAAAATGAGCAGCCAACCGTATTACTCATATTATCCCCCGGGGCAATTGCAGCAGTCACAGGAACTAGCCAACTGCCGCCTCCCAGCTTCCCGTCCACTTCTCTGTGGTCATAGAGACAGACAGGAAAGGCTTGGGAGGAGACAGTGCCTCTCATCAGCTCTTAAGGGTGTGGAATCACGGCCATCGGTAGATTCTATATGACAGCACTGTCTGGGGAGACAAGGAACTCTGTTTGGGAATTTGAGTTTTCTGTTTTACCTCTTGAAATAAACCAAGCTGTTGGTGAAATGCCAAAGACATTTACCACTGTGTGTAAGCCATAAGAAAAGACAAAGACTGGACTAATAAAATAGTATGTGCCATGTTTTCAGTTTTTCTGTGTTAGTGTCTATGAGCGTGCAAAAACACTATACATTCTGTTGAGACCATATTCCTGAAAACTGTTCTGGGAAACATCATACTAACGAACTTGGAAAAAGCAGAAGAGGGTGAACAGGAGAATCCCTAAACACACACACACACACACACACACACACACACACACACACACACACACATTTGTGCACACACACAAACCATCCTCACAAAAAGAAAGAAAGAAAGAAAGAAAGAAAGAAAGAAAGAAAGAAAGAAAGAAA
>OU015744.1:148324476-148346799 GCA_907169655.1 Acomys percivali | reverse complement strand
AAAGAAAGAAAGAAAGAAAGAAAGAAAGAAAGAAAGAAAGAAAGAAATCCAAAAGCAATAACCAACCCCAAAATGCCAGGAAGCAAGGTTATAAATTTAACACAAACAGCTCCCTCTTCAAACTCCCAGCCCGTTTATCAAATTTTTAAAACTAAATGACAAGTTAAGATTATTAGTCAAAATATATAAATAAATCACCTTACATCTGCTCTGTCCAAGGCCTGTGAGTGATTTCACAGTGGTTAGCAGGACTAAGTGAATATGCAGGCAAGCTGGCTCGGGAGCCAGCGGCGCAGGTAAGGATGGCAGGCTGCCAGGCCTCCGACAGCACAATTAGCTGATAGGGCCGAACTCCGGGCCTGCACACAGGGGCCTGGAAAGGGCACTCAAGCTTCCTTCTACAGGCCGGGCTGATGAGGCTTTCGGTTTTCAGTCCCCTCCGTGCAATCCCATTGTTTATAGAAAGGACTTTTTTTAGACATCTCCAAAAAGCAAGGATTAAGTCGGCTCGTCATAAATTCTTCCTTCTAAAAACCAACTAGCGGAAAAACTTTCTGAAAATGCAGTTTGTCAAATGCTTTGGGTTTAATGAAATGCCAAAGTCTGAGAGCCATAATTCATCCGCCGGAGCAGGAGGCCTCACAGAGATGGAGGAACGCTGGAGTTCTGTGTTCAAGATGAATTGCTAGAAAATTTGCCATCTTAAAAAAAGAAAAAGAAAAGAAAAGAAAAACAAAACAGTGCTGGCTTTTTGGTTTTTGTTTTGTTTTGTTTTGTTTTTGCTTGCTTAGATTTATACAACATTCTGTTAACCACCCTGAGGCGGCTATGCGCCAAATGTAAACAGAAAAACAAGAAGAGAAAGTGCTTTGAGCGTTTTCTCCTTGGTGAAGAAGAGCCGAGTCTCTCAGAGGGTCTGAGAGCCCCAGCCCCTATTGTCGCTGCTGTTCACAGGGTTGGTGGCATTGGAACAGGTGAGATTGTCTTCCACCTCAAACTCATTGGCCCTATTGCATGGGTTATCATGTTAAAAGGCCAATCTTCAATTCCCTTTCGTTCTTGGTTTCCCTACCTCAAGACATACAAAATGTGCATTGCTCAGCAATTAAAAGTATTGACTGCTCTTCCGGCAGACCAAGGTTGGATTCCCAGCACCCACATGATGATCCACAACTGTTTGTAACTCCAGACCCAAGAGGTCCAACACCCTCTTCTGGCCTCTGAGGGAACCATGTATGTATGTAGTACACAGACATACACAGGCAGAGTCCCCATAAACATAAAATAAATAAAAACAAAATATGAAATACAGCTTTCAAACAAACAAAAGGCATACAGAGTGATACTACCTAAGATTGCGTAGAGGAAAAATAATTTTTACCGAATTCTCACAGATGGCAATCTGCCTCCAGTGCTCACCCAGTCAGAAAGAGAAATGGAAAGAAGTTGACACCAGCTGATATCAGAAAAGAAACTTATTCTATTGTTTTATTTGTTTTTATTGATTTGAAACAGGGTTTCACACTGGCTATGCTGCTGAGGCTGGCCTTGAACTCCTGATCCTCCTGCCTCCACCTCCCCAGAGCTGAAATTCCGTGTGCTACCATGGCTAGCTTAGAAAGAAAGATGTTTTCCCAAAACCCCCAGCCAAATTCTACTCACTCACCAAGGGAACTGAGGCATGTAGTCACATAAGGGCACAACTGCCACCCCAGACAAGACTAGGATTCTTACGGGGAAGAAAGAATGGTTGTTGGGAAGGTTCCCAGCAGAAGCCACTCAAGCATGCGGTCATGTATAACTCGCCAGAGTGACACACAGACTGCAGTGTCACCCAAGCATGCGGTCATGTATAACTCGTCGGAGTGACACACAGACTGCAGTGTAGCCAGCTAGCTTCTCTCATCTCCTGGTTCTAAACACCATGGGAGTGGATTCCTGAGCTGGCCACCACACCTCATGGACAGTGACCAATAGTGGGATCACGATGTCTCTGACACTGGTGCTGGAATCCAGTGGCTTTCCTTTTCTTTTACCAGACGGACCATAAAATATAAACCACACTGTTGTTGTTGTTTTTTTTTTAATTCTTTAAACACTCTTTACTACAGATGTTTCAGGGTTCAATGGTATTAGGGGCAATACCATTAAAAACAATTTTTAAAAAAAGACATCAAGCTCCAATTGAAATTATCAGTTTGCATAATCTTAAGAGCAGCTTTCCTGTTACCTCCCCCAGAAGCAAACGGAAGGTATAGAGGTCACACTACAAAACAGAAGACGTTGAAGTGGCTGTTCACTTCAACAAATCTCACTCCCTTATAATAATTTTTTGCATTATAATTTTTTATTAATTCATTCATATTACATCTCAATTGTTATCCCATCCAGTGTATCTTCCCATTCCTCCCTCTCTCCCTCCCTCTTTCACCCTACTCCCCTCCCCCTATGACTGTGACTGAGGGGGACCTCCTCCCCCTGAATATGATCCTAGGCTATCAAGTCTCTTCTTGGTAGTCTGCTATCCTTCCTCTGAGTGCCACCAGGCCTCCCCGTCCAGGGGACGTGGTCAAATATGGGGCATCAGAGTTCATGTGAAAGTCAGTCCCTACTCTCCACTCATCTGTGGAGAATGTCCTGTCCATTGGCTAGATCTGGGCAGGGGTTCGAAGTTTACTGCACGTATTGTCCTTGGCTGGTGCCATAGTTTGAGCAGAACCCCTGGGCCCAGATCCACCCATGCC
Organism: Acomys percivali; assembly: GCA_907169655.1. NCBI lineage: Eukaryota > Metazoa > Chordata > Mammalia > Rodentia > Muridae > Acomys > Acomys percivali. Next base: position 148,344,055 of record OU015744.1, on the reverse strand, counting down.
TTATAATAATTTTTGAAAGGCCAAATTTCCCAAAGATTTACACGTTTATCTGCATCTCAGTCTTTTCTCAGTGCCCTCCATGTTAGCACTCCTCAGTGCAGACTCCTGACAGGAGCCATGTCTGTGCCTTTCCCCCTAAGACTGTTCCTTGCTTTAAGAGATTCTCCTACTGTCCTCTCTATCCTCCCCAACCCTCAGAGTGACTGTTTCCTAGCTCGAGTTTAATTATTACTTTGGTGGCTCACTGGGCACTCCTGTGTTTACTCACTTTCAATACAAACACGTAGTTTTCCAGATCACAGATTCCTTTCCAAAATACACCATGCACTGTGCAAAAGAACTTTCCATTTTGCTTTTTCAATTTTCAAATTATGAACGCATGGCCAAACAACCACACATAATGTTTCTGCTATATGCCTGCACACACACACACACACACATACACACACACACACACACACACACACACACACACAAAGCTAGTAACATTTCAAAATAACTTACTGTCTTTGAGTAAAAGGAACAAGGTGACTTAAGATGATTTTTAATGTGGATGCTTTTCCTTGACATTTTATTGGGAACAATACAAGACTCTTCACTTTTTAAATATTAATGTGAAGCCAAAAATCACATTAGAAAGTGAAAATGCAGTGTTAGCTTTAAAATAGAGCTGTGCCCATTGAGATATTTTGGAAAGGAAAAATAAACCCATAGGCAGGCTGTATAGATTGATAAATTAGTGTGGGTAATTGCTATATTGCCTAGTTTAGATCAACTAGTCTTGTCCGTATATGTATAAAATGTATATACAATGCATATAGTTAAGACCAATTCTGCCCTTTTGAAGAGAAAAATGTCAAAGAAAGATGTTGGCCTAGAACACCACCTTTTGCAGGTAGAAACAGAGGCTCCTGGGATTCTTGTAACCTTTGATGTCTGGAAAGGGAAATCAATAAGCATCTCACCAAAATGCAAAAGCCTTTGGATGCCGGGCTGGGTCGGGTTGTAACTCCATAAAAACTGTTTGAAAAACAAATTTACACAGCAGCAGCATAGAGCAGCACTCCCAGCCAAAGAGGTCTCTGCAGCCCTGCAGTCTGAGTGAGTCCCCAGGGTGTCCACTAAGTGCAAGCCCTGTTTAAAGACTGTCTCCAATGTTAACAGCCTTTTTTATGTTTTTTTTAATAATAATTTTAAAAACTATTAGATGGCTACCAAAAAGGATTTTTGCAGAAAATAGCCTTTGTTTTAAGAACGTCATCTTTTATTAAAAGTTTTATGGGGAGGGAAAGGAGAGACCTACAGCCAGGCGTGTGGAGTGGGAGTGAGATGCAGTGTGCCAGGAGAGGACCGCGCTTACGCAGACCTTCAACTACGTCCTCAAAACAGAGGGAGGTCAGAGCCTCACAGTGCCTACGATGGGACACTCAGCAGAAATGGTTCTGGCCCCAGGAAAATTCCCTACCATCGTGTCAATACATGTGCTCTGTGCAGATCCAGGCTCGTTGGCCCACTCTGCCACAGAACAGCCAACCCTCCTCGATGTGGTGATGCTGAGTTGGGCCTGAGCACCCTGGAATGATGTGCTTGGGAACTGACAGGATGAACTCCTAAGGAAAGGTTAGAAAACTCTGCAGAGAGAGGGTCTGGAAGTGCAAGGACTATGGAAACATTTCCCAGAAGCCATTGCCCCTTGGCTGTGCTTTCAGGCAATACAGTCAAGTCAACCGTCCAACAAATCGTACACGTCACCCCACATCAAGTAGACATCAGGTTCGTAAGGTTGGATGGCACTGAAAGGTATGTCACTGCCCACCTCTTGGTTCCTGTGTTAGGGTGTTAGGGAGCTTGGGTTTTTTTTTTCCAAACACAATATTTTTATTGATTATTGATTATTAGAGAATTTCCCATCATGCACCTCAATCGCACTTCCTGGTCCTCCCGAATCCACCTCCCCATCCTTGTGACCTTCTCCCCTGACCCTTCCCCCCAAAAAAAGAAGAAAATTATTCCAATTTATGTTGCCCATATACTCACTGGAGCTTGGTCAAACTCCCAGTGGCCAGCCTCATTAAAAAAAAAGAAAAAACCTGAGTCCTTCTCCACCCCAGCCACCAGAAACCATCAACTGCGCAGAGCTACACTTCAGCATTCTTATCATAATTTTCAAGAGTCCGCTTCAATGGATTTCTGTCTGAGCTGTTACTTTGTGGTAGGGGCAGGAGCTGTCACCGAAGCCTTCTATGTCCCTCTTTCTCAACTGTGAGTCCGCAGTCATTTATCAGCATGTGCTACACATGTTGGGGACAGTGGACAGGTTGGTTGCTTTAGGGTCTTGTGGGTGGGGTGGGGTGGTGAGGTTTTGGGGGTTTTTTGTTTTTGTTTTTGTTTTTTGATTTCAGCCTTCCTTACATGAAATTCATGAATGATAAAGTGCATGAATATAACCCTTTCAAGGCAGCCCAGGAAGCCCTTACGGAGACCTCAGAAACAGACTTGGTATCTGTCTCCATAAAAATGTTTACAGGAATGTTGATGCTCACACACTGATGTTTCTATGAGGTGGGAGGGTACAGGGAATGGACCATAAACTTGGAGTTGGAACTGGGTTTGTGTGCTGACCTTGCTCACTCAGAAGTGTTATAAAGCACTAAGCTGTCACGTGGGAAGTCATTGAGCTTCTGTGTAGCATCACCTCGCTAGGTCCCTGCGCTCTTCCCGAGAGACCAATGTACTTAAAGGCAAACTGCCCCTCTGCCTTCAGACAGTAGGGGATACCCTCCTGTCATGGTGGGTGAATTGGCACTAAGCATTAACAGATGATCCTCTCATCAAAAGCAATCTACTCAATGTCAACTGCTCCAAGTGCCATTTCTCTACATTCCAACTTCACTGTGATATGTATGCCTGATTTTCCAAGTTTACTGATTTGCTTTTCTAAGTTCCTTTCAGTGCAATACAGTGAGCGTTACAGGGGATGCCTACAAGCTCAGGCGTCAGGAGGTTGAGACAGGAGGATTATGTAACTTCAAGGCCAGCTCAGGCTACAGAGCCATTTCAAGGCCAATGTGGGCTACGTTACAAGATGCTGTTTCAAAAAAAAAAAAAGAAAGAAACAGTTCTGGTTCAACTATTCCTTAATTTCAATTAAATTTGTCTTGGTCAGAATGGTTTTTAACAGTTCTGTTGAATGAGATCTCTTCAGCTGCAATTAGTTATGTTCAATTTTTGGTTGCAGCAACAGAAGGTATAAAGTCTGATTAGTCAAAAGGAGAGACTCAAGATAATCTGGCCATCTTATGAATGACTTAAGATTTTTTTTAAAGATGGTTTTTATGAATAATCAAACTCTCATTGTTTTACAAGGTGATGTTTTCACTTATGCTGGTTTCTTCTACACAATTCATATTGTTCCAACTTTTATGCCACTTTTTGCTTTGTAATACCCTACTGCTGAAGATTACACATACCTGAATCATAAAGCGTGGCGAAGTCAGAGTAGTCCAAACCTGGAGGTTTTGTTCTAGAGAGTGGAAACTGTGCCTCCTGCTCGTGAGACAGCCCTGGGGAGCTGCTTCCACTCTCTGAGCCTTGTCTCCTGGAACTGGAAATGGCCAACAGCAGCTACATAGAGGTCCTAGGAAGACTGATGACTTTTATCCATGTGTCTGTAAAAGCTGAGAACAGACTCTGATACAGTAAGGTTTGAGAGAGTGTAAATTGTTTTTGTAGTTTTAATTTTTTTTATACAACTTGAGTATTCCTTACCCAATGTATTTGGAATGTTTTTGATTGGTGGGTTAATTTTTAGGTTTTGAAATATTTGTGTATGTGTTATAATCCGTTTCTCTAAATGCCCACTTCACTGAATTATGTCTGCTTTTCCAAGTTTACTTATATTTTTAATAGTTTAGGACCCAAAATCCATTTACACTGAATAAACACATAGCCTTATAGTATCTGTACACAGTGTTTTTAGTACACCAGGATTTTAATCGTCACTTGCCACATGAGGTCATTTTTAGATTTTTAGATCAGAGATTCTGTATTAAAACATGTTGTCCTGACCCTTGGTCACCTTCAGTGAATTTTGCAACCTCCCTAATTGAATCATTCTGCATCTTCCACCTATACCTACAAGAAGGGTTCCATCTTGTGCCCGCTGTGCTGTGCTGTGTGGGCAGGTGGACACACCTCTGTGAAGGCATGTGCCCACACTCCGGCCTCTAGTCATGAGCTGTCTATGCGTCTCTGCGTGCCACCGCGCTGATCAGTGGTTCTGACCAGGCATATCCCTGAAAGCTCGCTCATACGTCTGTAAGAGTGTGGTCGTGAATACAGCAGTATTCAGAGGTGGGCTCTCTGGAGGGGGAGGTCTCAGAGGATGACCATCTCTTCGATGAATAAACCCACTGATGGGCTCATAATTTAAAGGACTTTGGTGATGTGGTGAAAACTTTAAGATACAGGGTCTAATTTGGAAGAAGTAGGTCACGTGGGGTGACTTTGAAGGTTGTATTTTGTCTCCAGGCCTTTCCCCTCTATCTTTGCTTCCGGCCACCATGAGGTGAGTGGCTCTTCCCTACCACACACTCCCTGTTGTGACGTTCTGCCACAACAAAAGCGCCAAGTACAGAACCAAGTATTCAGAAGCCAAACAAGGCTTTCCTCCTTCAAATAGATTCCCTCGGGTCTTTGGTCACAGTGACAGAAAGCTGACTGACGTAACATCATCGCGTGCTTGGTGCTCGGTGAGCCGTCCACAAGCTGTCCACCCAGCACATTCCACAAGCTGTCCACGCAGCGCATTCCTGGTGTCTGCACTGGCCTCTTGTGCTGGTGAACTTCTGCCCTTGTTTTGGGGATATGCTATTCTCTGCAAAGAGTCCACTTAGCCATCTACGCCGCTCCCTCGGAGCCAAGGAACAAGACCAAAACCGTGTTGATGGCATCCCCATCTCAGAAGTGCCTTCCTGAGACGAAAAGTAAATCAATACCAGCCTGGACACGGGACCATTAAAGATCAAATGGTAAGTTTTGCCAAAGGAACAACTAAATCCTAGCTGACCTGGCCCTCGTCCAACCAGAATAACTGCCTGCTGCCTACACAGTATCCGCTACTTAACCCAGATGCAGAAATGGGCATCACCTTATTCTCTGAACAGGTCACAGAGCCAGCTCTGCTGCTGTGGTGTGGTGTGGGGTGGGAGAACCAGCCAGCTGTCCTCTGGAGAGTCTGCAAAGTGCTCCGGAGGCAAGTGGAGCAATATAAATGTAAGGGATTCAAGGGTGTATTTGGAAAAGTAAGACTTCATTTTGTTTTAAGTGGAAACACTTCATCTCGCACTGCATTTTTCTTTTAAACTCGAGAGTGATCTGAAGTCTGTTGTGCTTTAAAAGGGGTTTAATTTGGTGAATCATTTGCTCTTTGTTAGAATCATAGAAATAGAGCTTACCCGCTCCCTCCCTCCCAGAAGTTCTGGGAGTGGGCCCATGTTTGACATGAAGGTTTCATGGGAAATCAGGATACATTTGGGCTGTGTAAGACCCCACTTCTTACTGTAATGGAGAGGGTAGAGTGCATGCCAGAACTTCAGAAGTTCAAGGTCAGCCTACTCTACATAGTAATTCCAATCTAGGGTTGTGTAGAAAGACTCTGTCTCAAAAAAAAAAAAAAAAAAAAAAAAAAAGGCCGGGCGTGGTGGCGCACGCCTTTAATCCCAGCACTCCGGAGGCAGAGGCAGGCGGATCACTGTGAGTTCAAGGCCAGCCTGGACTACAAAGTGAGTCCAGGATGGCCAAGGCTACAAAGAGAAACCCTGTCTCAAAAAACAAAACAAAATAAAAAAATCCAAAGGGGGGAAAAGTGGCCAGTGTTGACTTGATTGGCATACTGGTAAACAAACAGAAAACAGGCAAGACGTCACGTTCTCAGAAGGCACGCAGGTTCTGAGGTTCGTTATGGGGTTATCTACAGACTGCTGGACTCGTTCAGCTAGGGAAAAAGTTCCCAGGGCGGGTGTCAGCCTATAGCACTCAGAATTCACTGCACCTCCCTTTGCATCCTCGTCCAAAGATACGGTTTGTATGGGATGTGCTAAAGCATATTTTCTCCACCCAGGAAAATTTCACGAGGCATCAGAAGTACGCATAACTTACTGCAGAGCTGTCGGGGATCCCTAACTCACCCACAAACACATTCTCCTCTCTCCTCGGTGGTTGCCTGGGCTCAAACCTACGCTGGAGAAACTATGTCTTGATTCAAGCCTAATACTTAGTAATAAAGCTTCCTGGGAAAGTAAGACTGCCAAAGTTTAAGTGGTGGGTTTTTATGAGCAGGATTATGGTCCATTAAGGGACAAGGAGGAAAACACCAGCTTGTTTCATTTTGATCCCATCTCCCAGCTGAACCACCATTCTATTTCTAATTAAATCGCCACGAGAAAAAATGCTGACATCTCTCCTCCAGACACACCCTCCTGGCCTTTGCCCCAAAGGCCGCCATTGTCTGAAGCCACGTGTTCACGGCACCGGGGTTCTGGGTCTCTTTGCTCCAAGAGGATAAATGACGTATAAGTAAAGTGAACTTTCAATTAATTTTTTTTTAACTGAAAAAAAAAAAAAAGAGTGCATGCAGTGTCTGAACAGACACGGCGCATGCTTGCTGTGGTAACGGAAAGTGAAAATCCTTCCCGCTGAAGTTCCCGACTTGGGGCTGCATGTAGAAAAGTGGGACACTCATCCAGACACATCATCACCGTGAGAGACACTTCAGCTTCTACTTTTAACTGTCCACGCTTTCTGAACAGCGATGAACCGCCTGGTCCCTCCATTGTTCTTAAACCAGTAAACTACAACAGTTTGTCCACACCTTCGTGCTGAGGTCTGACCATTGTTTTAGGATATATTACATAAACAACATAAGAGCGTTCTAGACAAGACCTAAAGTGCAAACTTTTTTGCTTAGAGAATTAATTATTAATTAATAATAATTAAGTGATTAACTAAGTATTGAGTTGAACAACTAATGAATTGATATGGGTATGCCCTATCCTTCAGGGGTGACAGTGCAGTCATTTGTCCTCTGGACTTTTCCAATAGTGAGTTTGAAAAATAGATACGTAGCTTTGACTGACTTCAAGAGGTCTGAAACTCACATTAAAAGATTCTCAAATACTGTAGAAATAAAGTTTAAAACGTAATAAGTTAGGTTTGATTTTGTTTTGGTTTTGGTTTGGTTTGGTTTTAGTTTTTCAAGACAGGGTTTCTCTGTGTGGCCGTGGCTGTCCTAGACTCCCTTTGTAGACCAGGCTGGACTCGAACTCACAGTGATCTGACTGCCTCTACCTCCAAGTGCTGGGATTAAAGGCGTGCGCCACCACAGCCAGCTTTAATAAGCAATTTTATAAGAGACATTGGAGATCAATATCAAAAAAGAAATTTAATGGGCTGCAAACTAGAGTCATGTCTTAGCAAACATGAGAGGGCCCAGCATTTTCCAAGAAAGGGAAGCCTTTTTCTCTTCAAGAATATTTGCATCAGGCCAAGAGAGTTCAAATGAATTAAAATTGAAAACAAAACAAAATGGAATGTCTAATACCACCCAGGTTTGTCTATTCTCATTCATCACACTCAGAGAACAACTCATTCATCCGTTTCCAAACCATCAAAACATGAAATATTTAGGAATTAAACTTTGACTAAAATATGCACAATATTACAAAACACTTAAGAAAAAATTCTTAACCTTTTAAAAACTGGAGAAATAAACCTTTTCCTAGTTCAGAGGACCAAAACAAAAACAAACAAACAAACAAACAAAAACAAGGAAAACGTATCTGTAACTATAGCCCTGTAGCCCTCTGCAAAGGCAGCAGAAGTCACCAGGAAAGCTTCAAGGACATAGTTGTTGGTAAACATGGCCAACCAATTTGACCTCATTGAAATGTATAGAATTGCCCTAACCATCTATAGAATCTTCACCTTTTCTCCAGCGCATTCAAAACATTTACCAAGATACGAGTTTTAACTAATTTAAACCAATTCCATTTTTAAGTGTTTTTTTTAATATAGTGTGTATACATGTGTGAGAGAGACAGAGACAGAGAGACAGAGTACACCTGTGAGCACAGGTGCCTCTATTAGCCACGCAGCGTGGGTGCTGGGAACCAGACTCAGGTCTTCTGCAAGAGTGGTACACCTTAACCACTGAGCTGTCTCTCCAGCCCCGTAGTCAGTTTTTTAATAAAGTATCTTACTTGGCCGCAGTGAAACAAAACTAGAAATGAGTAACAGAAAGATCTCTGAAAAAAAACTAGAAATATTTCACCAACAAAAAATTTACTTTTAAATAGTCTGTAAGTCAAAGAAATAGTCAGAGGAAATTTTAAAGTGGTTTGAATTGAATTAAAAGGGCATCATACTCTGTTGGAATTGTGGGATGCAGCCAAATTGCATTAAGTTGTACTAGAAATCTATAAAGGTCTCAAGCCAATTATCAAAATCCGTTTCTCGTTTCCACAAGACTGTAGAAGAAGGAAAATGAATTAAACTGAAAGTAAGCAAAAGAAAATAAAGATCAGACCAGTGAAAGAGGAGAGAGACAAAGAGTAAACACAGGGAAAGAGAAGTTTGCTCGTTCAGAAAATTAAAAAGTCAATAAACTGGCACCGAGACTAATTCAGTAAAACAGAGGAAAGGACCCATCTTAACAATGTAACAAATGGCAACTGTGGCTTCACTTTAGATTCCACACACACGGGAAGCATAAAGAAGGCAAATTATTATAAACAAGCTTAGGCCAGTAATTTAACACCCAACATTACTTCTGTTGTTGTTTACTGTGCAGTGTTTTTATTTCCTTTTTCTTGTTCTTATTTTTTTCATACTGTATATTTTCATCATATTCTTTGCCCTTCCCCCAAGTCCTCCCAGATCCTCTCACTTCTCTATACACACACACACACACACACACACACACACACACACACACACCCGAGTCCATCTGTATTGCTCAACTAATCCTGAGCACAAGGCTCACCTTGATGTGTGGTTGATATAGTCAGTGTCCCTGCACTGTTTGTGGTCTTCCAGCAGGAATCAACTGCAAATAGCTCCTGGGACAGGGGCAGGGCCTCATCTCCACTTCCCCTTCCCTATGCTGGGATTGTGCCTGGGTGGAGTTTGTTCAGAGCTTGAGCATGTTATCAGTGTCTGTGAGTTCATATGTACATCAGCCCCGTTTCCTTGGAGTCATCCCCCAGAATCTAAAACTTTCAGCCTCCTCTTCTGCAGAAATCCCTGAGCCCTGAGGGAGGGATCTGATAAAGACATCTCATCTAGGACTGAATGATCCAAGGTCTCTCACTGTCCATACATGATCTAGATGTGGCTCTCTGTGTTAATAACCACTTACCGTAAAAAGCTTCTCTGCGGAAGGTTGAGCACTGCACTGACCTATGGATATGACAGGATGTCATTAGGAGTCATTTTATTGCTATGTTTCTTTAGCAGAATAAACGTACTGAGTTCCCCTCTAGGGGATTTGACCTATCTAGTCTCATGTTCTTGGTCTCATTAGCAGTGTCCGAGTGGGTTTCATGGTATGAGCCTTAACTCCAATCCCCCCAGTCCCCACCACCACCACAAAAAAATGGCTAGTTGCTACTCAAACATTTCTGCCACTGTTGCACTGGTATATCTTGCAGACAGGTCACTGTTCTGGGTTACACAGTGGGTGAGAGTGAAGACTCCTTTTCTCCTCTGGTAGTGTGTAGAGCACCTTCCAGTCCATGAATTCTGGTCAGTACAACATTTCTAGTCCAGGACTAGTTCGGTGTCTCTAGTTCAATGACACAGTAAGTCATGCTTTCAGCAATAGGGTCTGACGGTCTGTCGTGTTGTGGATGGGAGCCAGTGGCATTTGCAATCACCTGTAATGTTTGGAGGGGGAATCTATGGGAGACCGTTCCTGGTGCTGGGGCTTCACTTGGCAGTATGTGAGGTGTAGTTGGGGAGCTGTCTCCCCCATTATAGAGGAACTCCTTTAAATGTCTTTCTATATTTTAAGAATCTACTAGAGTAATAGGCTTCTGTTTTTTTTTTTTTCAAAAGGCCTTTGATGTTATCTGTCCCTATCTTCCATCCTTCACCGTTCCTCGCATCCTCCTCCCCATGCGACCTACTGTTCTCGTTTTCCCTTGATACCTTTATAACACTATATTCTATTCCACTTCCTTGGAAGATCCCCCCCCCCCCCATCTCTCTCCTGATCACAAGCTACCTACGCCCTGTGGATCTTCTAAATGAGCACGTGTATCTAAAGATTAAACGCTGACATCCACAAATAAGAGAAAACACAGAATGCTTTTCTTTCCAGGAGTGTATGGCCTCATCACTTGGGGTGACTGTCTCTAGCTCCCTCCATTTACTTGCAAATCTCATCGTTTCATTTTTTCTTAACAGCTGGATAGTGCCTGTTGTGTAAACGCATCACAGTTTTCCCTGTCCACTCCTTAGCTGATGGACAGAGAGCCCGAGGAACCCTCACACTGATTTCCACAGTGGCTGTACACATTTGCTCCCACTAGAAATAAGTAAATGTTCTTCTTTCCCTGAATCCTCACCAGCATCCGCTGATGTCTGTTTTATTGATGTTGGCCATTCTGGCTAGGAAAAGGAAATCTCGAAGTAGTTTTAATTTGTAATTCCCAGATGGCTAAGGATGTTAAATACTTTTTAAAGCTTCTCTCACTCATTTGTGTTTCATCTTTTGAGAACCCTCTGTTTAGTTCTGGACCTCAGTTTTAATTTATTTGTTTTCTTGATGTTCAGGTTTTCTTTTTAGTTCCCTGCCTATTCTAGAAACTCATCCTCTGTTAGGTGTATATGTGGTGTCTTAGTCAGGGTTTATGCTGTTGTGAGAAAACATCCTGACCATAGCCTGCTTGCTTGCATGCACATCACCATGATACTCAGTCTGATTTATTTTACCACACAGGATCACCTGCCCAGATAAGACTCACAGTAGGTGAGGCCCTTCCATTATTCAAGGCCAGTCTAGGGAGAGGCATTTTCTCCATTGAAATTCCCTCTTTTTGAATGGCTCTAGCCTCTCTCCAGCTAACAACACATAGGCCAGCACAAGTGGGAAAGACCTTTTCTTTAGGCTGTTGCTTTTGATCAAATGACAATGCCCTACATTGTGTGAAAGCATTTAGCCTCATGAGATCCCATTTGTTGATTGTTGGTTGGTGCTATTGGAGTTCTGTGAAAACAGTCCTTTGTGCCAATGAGTTCAAGTACGTTCCTTACTTTCTCTTCTATCAGATTCAGGATTCCAGGTCTTATGTTGGGACCCTTGATACATGGACAACTTCTTGAATAATACTAACTACCAAAAATTAGAGCCCAATATGGTAGCATAGGTCTACAACCCCAGCATTCAGAAGGCTGAGGCAGGAGGATTGCTATGAATTGAAGATTGCCTGAGATTGTCTGAGTTCTGAGAAGAAATACTCGGCATGGTAGCATTCTTTCACCTAAAGAATTTGAATCTGTAGTCAAATCCTTATTACAAAGGAAACTCCAGGACTGATGGCTTCACTGATGGACGCTAGTAAATACTAAAGTAGGAAATAATACTCACTTAAACAAGATCTACCAGAAGTTTGAAAAGGACAGAATTCTTCCACAGCTTTATTAGAGGACTTTAGTATAACAACACCAAAACGAAAAATATTACAAAAAACAAGCAAACAAAAAACTACAAATGTCTTTCAGAAACACAGATATATAAATGCTAAATAATCCTTTGGACATGAAATCTAACAACATTTATATACCTATATAAAATATGAAGATATATTTTTTAAAAAGAATTGGTTTAACATTTGACAATTTAAGTTACCATAGTAACATAGGAAGAAAAATGAAATGGGCAACTCAACCGAGGCCGAGAAAGTACTTAATATCCTCTAGCATCTATTCATGATTCATATAAAAGAAAAGTCCCTCTGGCATCTAGGAAAGCAAGGGAGTGTCCCCAGCCTAATAAAGAGTGTCTAGGGAAACCATCAGACTTAACAGTGAAAGGCTGACTCTCCCAAGACCCTGGGCGGTACACGATGTCTCCTCCCACCATTTCTAGTCAGCTTTGTGTGAGAATCTCTCAACACAAGGCAAGAAGTCTAGTCAAGAGGTGTGCAGACAGGGAAAAAAAAAGAAAACATTTTTCCCCTCTGCTCACAGCATGAAAGTCCATATTACAATTCAGTGACATCTGCAGAACAGCTTCCAGAACCTGATGCGTGAGTACGTGGAGGCTGTAGGACCAAGAGGGACCTGGAAAGTTACTCAGGCTGCCCTTCTGTCAGTGTGTCCTTATACTAAATGAAAGACAAAAGTTAAAAACAATATCACTTAAAACAGCATTAAAACAATCAGAAGTATAAATAAATACGCGTTCCTATAAGGCCTAAAAGCCAGAAAGCAGTGCTGAGGGAACCCTTCCAGACTTGGAGAACTGGAAGGTTGTGTTGTTCACAGAGCCAGTGGCCCGGCGTCATGATGGTGTCACTCATCCCAAGGCACAGACTGCACACAGTCCCCTCTGAGATTCCAGATACTCTTTTTTTTGGGGGGGGGGGTGTTGAAAACGGCAAAAGCCAAAGGCTGCAATCCCAGAACTCAAGAGGCTGACGCAGGAGGATCCAATGTCCCAGGCCAGCCCGGGCTGCATAGTGACGCCCGTAACCAAAAAATGAAAATACCACAAATAAAAATAAAATTTATTTGAAAATGAAAATGGTACCGAGTACCATTCAAAGCAGTTTTGAAAAAGAGCAAAGTTGGAGACTCGGACCTACACTGTTTCAAGACTTCTTCCAAGGCTGCAGTGACTCAGGCCCGCGTGATGCCGTCACACTAGGCAAGCGGAGCAGTGATGAAGAGAATCCAGAACAGATCTACACGTGCAGACTCTTTATTGATAAAGACGCAAAGATAACTTCATGAGGAAGCAAGGGTCTTTACAAATGACCCCAGCACTTGCTGTAGAACAAGAATGATGAGAATTCCACCCTACATAAGCTACCGTCTAAACTGGTCAATTTTTTTTTTTTTAGAAAACGAACCGGCAGTAACCTTGCACTAGGCATAAATATCTTCAATATTACAACGAAAATGTCATCCACAAAAGAAACAGTAAGTTGGGTTTCATCTAAATCCAATGTTTTTCCTCTGAAAAACAAGGAACAAGGCAGTGTCGCAGCATTAACACATAAAATATTGCAAATCACATATTTGGTAAAGGCTTGTGTCCAGACTGAAGGTGTAACACCAGAAAATAACCTCCGAAAGGAAAGGTTAAATATTTCGATCTCAATTTGTAATATGGGTGTATAACACACACACACACACACACACACGCACACGCACACGCGCACGCGCACACGCACACGCACACACACACATGCACACATGCACACACGCACGCACACACTCGTGCATGCACACACACACACACACACACACACACACTGAAAAATAAGCACATGGACAAATGCTAAGAGATATTGGTTATGGAGGAGTAAAAACGAAGCCATAGAAGACGCCACCATACACTTACTAGAATAGTTACAAGTAAAGGTGTTGGATCTGGAGCAATTGAAAATTATTGCACATAGCAAGTAAAAGTAAGATGACACAAACACTTCGGAAAATTGTCTGGCAATTTATTTAAAAATTAAACACACAGAAACTATAAGCTCCAGCTTCATAAACCATCAGTCTCAGTTATCTTCCCAAGAGCAAAGAAAGCATACAAACTTAGGTTCACACACAAACGTTCATGACAGTTTTATTTGTAAAAACCTAAATAACAGGACTAACAAGATGGCTCAGAGGGTAAGGGCACTTGCTACTAAGACTGATGACCTGAGTTCAACGCCTGGGACCAATCTAACAGTGACAGGAGAAAAACAACTAAACAACTCCAGCAAGTTCACACACACACAACTCACAAATTCACACACAAAGCAAATAAATTAATGGAACTTCCAAAGCCAGATATCAGATATAACGTATATATCCATGAATAGCTAGATGGTTACACAAACTATGGCCTATCACACAATGGAGTCACCCTCAACAATAGATAAATTTTAGCTCAATAGTACTACTGAGATTTCCACAACTACTGTACTGTAACTGTTACCGGCTATGTGGCGTATATACATTAAGAAAGGGCCACTATTTAGGGCTAGAGAGATGGCTCAGCAGCTAAGAGCAGTAGCTGCTCTTTCAGAGGATCAAGGTTCAATTCCCAGCACCCACATAAAAGCTCACAACTCCAGTCTCAGGCGATCTAAGACACTCTTCTGGGCTCTGTAGCCACTACACACTCAGGGTACTCAGGCATATATACAGGCAACCCTCACATGCATAAAAGTGAAAAAATAGTCGGCATACCATTGTTTAAGAAACAAATCTACTGTGAGTAGCAAGACTGAGATTGGCAAGATTGAGGCAGGAGGATCTCTAACTTGAGATTAGCCTGAGGTTATGTTCTGCATTCAAGGCAAGACTGAGCAAGATCCTGTGTCAACAAAGGAAGAAGAGGGCCGAAGAGATAGCTTGGCAGCTAAGAGAGCCTGTTGCCCTTACAGAGGTCCCAGGTTTGATTCAGTTTCCAGCACCCACATAGTTAGCCACACCTGCCAGTAACTCCAATTCCAGATTTGCGGCCTCCGTGAGCTTCAGCACACAGGTGCTACACATATACTCAGGCAGGCTCACATGCTTCACACACATATAAATTAAAAAATAAGTAATTTTTTAAAAGAAGAATAATTGATAAATTATTCCTTGGTATATATATATACATATATATGTGTGTGTGTACATATATGTGTGTGTGTGTATATATAGGTATATATATACATACATATATATATATATATATATATATATATATATATATATATATAGAGAGAGAGAGAGAGAGAGAGAGAGAGAACTTAGTATATTTGCAGATAAGAATGCCTTGAGGCAAAAGTACCAAATATACCAAAGAGGTTAAGTTCCCTGTCATTCAAGGCTGTGCCTGGTCATGTGCTTCTCAAGGATATTGAACCACTCCGTACTATCACTAGTTGATAAAATGCCTGTGTATCATTTTACAAAGACTTTTGTTTATCTTCAGCCTCCTCCCCAGAGTTGAACAGTACTGTCCGTATTTCGCAGTGAAGGGCAGCTATTGTAGGAGAGCTCACCAGCCTGCACACACAGAGCTTGCACAGTAGCAGGGGGCTACAGCCAGCCTACCTGACTGAACCTTCTCCCTTTACTCTCTGCTCTCCATCCACCCTGGGGTGTGTTGGCATTAGGAGTCAGGAAAATCTTGGGTGAGAGTTTTTCTCCCTTTCCCTCCTCCTGACCTCCATCCAAGCAGATGTAAACCAGCCAAGTGTGGAGACTTCAAGAACAAGACAGGAAGCCGGGCGTGGTGGCGCACGCCTTTAATCTCAGCACCCAGGAGGCAGAGGCAGGCGGATCGCTGTGAGTTCGAGGCCAACCTGGTCTACAAAATGAGTCTAGGACAGCCAAGGCTACACACAGAAACCCTGTATAGAAAACAAAAACAAACAAAAAAAAAAAAACAGGAAAGCATGCTTGTGTTCTCGCTTTGAAATGGATGACACTGTAGAAGAATATCTCCAATTCCATATGGGCTCCTGGGACCCACCGTTTTCTAAAAGCAGAGAAAGATGCATGTTTTAATGGGATGGCAAAAGCCAACAAGCAATAAATAAGTGTTTAGTGAGAACCCAAAGTAGGTTGGCTCTTAAGCAAAACACAAAATTGGGCCTAACTATCTGCAGAAAGCACAGCCACTTCAGCAATCAGATTGTAGAATAAATATAGCAACAGGCTAGTACAGTGTTCTGAATAAAATAGAAGATGTGGGTCCTTTTTAGCCTTAAAACTTGCCAGCTCCGCTATTAAGAACATTAGCAGAAATTCTCCCAGATGTTGACAAAGTGTTCATTTGATTTCTATACTGAAAATCAGGACATCTTTGTACTGAAAATATTTCATGCCCAACAGTTTCACAAAACCACCATTTCTTCACTTTATAACCCCTCTTAATCTTTGTGGAAATCTCCAAACCTCAACCACATTCCTTGAAGTTTTACAGGGCACAAGAGGAGCAGAAATCAACTCAAAATGAATATGTGTATTCAGAAACGCATTGAGATTTTTTTCCCAAACTTTCAGGTACCTCATACAAATTAATCTTCTTAAGGGCCCTGGTGGTCCCTGAATCACAGCTTTACTCCCCCACTTCCCTCCACCCCCTACTGTATTCTCCTGCTAGGAATAACTGCCGGATCATTAGGGAAGAAAAAGTTTATTGAGCCAGGATCTGGGAGGCCCACACAAGGTCAGGAGGAGGTACCCACCAGATTTACATAATTTTTGCATCTGTACCAATTTGATTTAAGGCTGTAAGTGGAATTTATTGGTGAGTATTGCATTATAAAAAGTGGCTCATACTATATTGTCTGATATTTATTATGATCCAGTCAAAAGTGAATTGTGCACACGCTGTCTGCAATGAGCTGGTACAAAGTGGGGAGAAATCTTGGCTCTTGAAAAATGCGTTCATTCTCCTATCTACTGTCTTCAATGATTTGCTTAGGTGGAAGAAAAATCACCTTAATGCTAAAAAAAAAAAAAACAACAACTGCATTTTTTCCCCTGTGGTGATGACCACCAAGTAGAAATTGTTGGGACAAAGATAGAGAAGGAGGTTGAACTTGGTGTGCAGAGGAGCAAGGGGGGCGGGGTGTGAGGATAATGGAACTGTTTGTACAAAATGGGACGGGGGGGGGGAGATATTAGGGATCTGCAAGAAGAAAATAAATGTGCAAAAACTCAGGATAAACTTTCCGGCAACTCAATCTTGGAACAAAAGCAAAGCAAGACAGTGCTGATTACTGAGACTCGCTTATCTGCACCTAATCTCCACCAGAACTAGCAACTAGTTTACGCGGTGCATTTCCCAGAATGCATCTGGCATCCTTAGGAAGGGAAGAGACAGTCCACATCTATCTAGTGACAAAGTACAGGGATGAGTGAGGGAAGCCTAAAGCCACCCAAAACGTCCCTTGATTCCTTTATGGAAGCTGCACTGGACCCTGTTTCTGTTTGGTTTTGCATTTTGTTTATTTGTTTATTTTGGTTTGGTTTGCTTGTTTCTCTTGTCTTTACCAATCGCATCGTCATTCCGGGTTCTCGGTCCCTGATTGGTCCATCTCACTAAGCAACCCTGCCGTTCCTTCTAAGAGTCAACTCGATGTTGATAAAACAGGAGAATTCCCTCTCTCCAGATCAGAGCCAGGTCCCAGGTTCTGGCTTCCTCCTCCCTGAAGAAGTGCTCTGACATGCTTGTGATAGTAGTAGAGAGCTGTCAACACTAAAACAAACATCACAGCTCAGCCTTCTGATGCCGCGGCTGAGCCGAAGACCTCGGCGGCAGAAGGTCGCAGTCTCTTCACTCAGCCTCTCACAGGGGCTCCTAAGCTTATCAACACACCCGGCGCTTTGGCGCTTTCAGTCAGTGCTGTGTTGGTCATGCCTCTCACCGCTCACCATGTGATTCAGGAGCAGCGTAAGTAGCCTTCTCGAAATGTGTACAAGGATACTGAGAGGTAAAGCGCTCGTCGTGCAAGCATAAGGACCTGAGCTAAATGCTTTTGCATTCCTACCTCATCGGTCACCCCCAGTTACTTGGGGCCAGTTGCTCCGCCATCCTCTAGACGCTCCTGGGGTGCCATGCCTTCCTTGAGGTCCGTGTACACAGTTTCCTCAGCCTGGAATACACATCACAGAAAAGCTGTTGCTCTGCTGCTTTGCTTTCTTGATCCCTCTGGTTTAAGCAGCACCTTCTAGAGCAAGCCCTCCACATCCCAGTCACCCCACCTAAGAGAGCGCCCCATGCCATGACTAGCTTCTTCAGAAGTTTCACCTACATCCTCCACAGGCTCTTCTAAAATGAGGGAACTGTGCAAGGCTCAGAACATTCTCTAGTGAGTCCTCAGGGCCTGGAGTAGGTCCTGGCATTCCATGAGTGAGGAGTGTCTGCTGAGCGAGCCTTTTAAGGAGGGTGATGCTAATATGTAGTTGTGGTTTTTAAATGCCCTGCTCCATGCTGCCTTCCAGGAGGCATCTGGGTGGTATGTTCTTGGGACCTACTGATGGGAAGGTAGCCAGCCTTGCTCCTCCAGCTGCCTAAAGTACATACATGCAGACACTGTAATGCAAAGCATCCTCTGTGTCCAGGTAAGGTGGGGCAACATCAGCTCAACTTGCATTGAAGCCACTGTCTTTCTGCCCTGATCACCAGGCACCATTTGGAAAGCTCGGGATTCCCTCTGAGTGGCTCTGTCTCCTTCCTGCCCTGGCTCTGCTTCTGTTTTCCCTCTTGGAGTGTGTCACAAAGAACATGAGACTAATAAACACCCAGGAAGGTGCCGGCAGCGAATGTCAGAGACAAGGCCAAGAAAATGAAAAATGGCAGTGTTTTAATAGCCCAGAACATTCCAGATATTGGTCCATGCCAAAGGTGACTCTTGCGTGAACATTAAATCAAAGCATCCCTCGTGCTGTAAGGCCCTTCAAGGACGAGGACACCAGAGTCTACTACCTAGGCTTGGCACATGTGCCACGGTTTCCTTCAGAAGTGTGAATTAAGACTGTAGTAAAAGAGTAACGCCTACCCTATGAGCTCTTGCAGTTAACCTCTGCAGTCTGTGGTTTTGGAGACTAGGAAGGGCCTTCAAAGAGCAGAGTCTGGAGTGGAGTCATGGGCTGGGGACAGGGGATCCTTTCTCAGTGGCTCATCTGAAACGGCCGTGAGGCAGATCAAGGCCAGCTGCAGGCCTGAGCCTCATCACAGTGAGGGCAGGGAGCTGGGCTTCCACAGAGCACCTTCCAAGGGCCTGACAAGTGGATCCATGTTCCTTACCAGACTGTGGGAGCTCTAGTGCTCTGGCCCTGTGTCCTGCTAAGTCAGTCTTCCTGCCCACGTGATCTTAGCAGGATCCCAGCCAACGTGTGAGCAAAGTAACACGGGAAGAGTTTCCTAGTGGGATCCCAAAGCTACTGATGGGACCCAGCCATGACCTCACCAACGGGAGGGGCTAGAGGACCTGCCAAGAACTCATCTCTCAGGTGTCTAACTTAAATCAGCCTAAGGAGATGGGGTGGCCTGGGTCTTACCTGAAGATGAAACATCCAGAAGAATACACAACAGAACGTGGCGTATTCCAAATAATCGTGTATTACCAAGTTGTAAAATTGAAGGACTGAAACTCTCAGTATTAAAAAAAAAGCACCATGGAAGATACAAAAACTTCAGTGGAATAAAAGGTCGCAAAGTCCGTGTGCCAGTTGGTCCCTTCCATCAGCCCAGAAAAGGCAAAGCTATGTCCACTGAACACAGATTCCTGGTTGTGTGTGGCTTTGTAGCTGATGGGATTAGCAATGGTGTCTGATAAATATGGGTGTTCTTTTT
>OU015744.1:148284735-148310071 GCA_907169655.1 Acomys percivali | reverse complement strand
TCAGATGTGTTTCGGCAGCAGCTCTCCGCCGCGGTGACCACTAATGAACTGCTTTGTCTCCATCCAGTGCCTACACCTGATAAGGGAACTAACTTCCTGTGTAAAAGCCATGAGCTCCTACAATGCCCCTGGGGAAGGTGTCATCTAAAGAGCTACCACAGAACAGACAGGTTCAGAGTTTCTCATCTGACATCAGTAATGAATAACATATCACCCTGGGCCATGAAATCACTCTCCGACCCATTACTGATGACCCTCCCTGTCCCTGGGCTGAGCTCCTGCTGGTCTTTTAATCCTAGCCCTCCAGTGACATCAGAGGTCTGGCACTGAGCTTTGCAGAAGGGTGTAGGGGGAGTGGCTAGGCTAAGTGCCACATGGGAATCTACATGGTAGTGGCCCAGAATCCTAACAACCTTTCAGCAGCCTGTATGTAGGTGAGACAACACTGATCCGTCCAACAGGCCACCGTGGAGCGGCTTCTCCTGCTGGCCCTGCGCTGCCTGGTGCACACAGGCTTTCTAAAGAGACCGTTAGCATCTCATCAATCTTCCAGGAAGAATTTAAGATGGAGAAGCTGGTACTGTCTCCCGCCCCTGACTTGTAGCACATGTGCTCATGGGTGAGGTACTTTTAGAGAAAGCATACAGGTCATCAAATGATTTCTCCACCCCCCCCCCCACCACCCTTGTTTCTCAATAGCAGCCTTTGAAATGTGAAGTTGTAAACAAGACACTTTGCAGGTATAAGAAACTGTCAGCAAGCATCCAGTCCTCTGACCAGCCCTCTGGGAATCAGTCAGCCTAGCTAACAGAGAGCTATGTTCTCTTTCCTAGGCCAATTCCCTACCTGAACCTGAGAAGCTGACACAAGGGCAAGGGAAAATAGTGAAAAGGAGAAGAACACTTAATTTGAAAATATGTGAGGTGGCACACATCTGTGTTGCTAGCAGGTAAGAGGCTGAGGCAGGAGGATGACAAAAGTCTAAGCCAGCCTGAGCTATACCCTACTTCTAGAGACCAAAAAGAAAACTGCTCCAGATGTCTCCTCTTGGAATCTCTGTGGATTATGGTGAATGAAAGGCATTATCTATAATCCACCATCTCACACAGATATATATATAATATGTATATGCAAATATGGATATACAGATGTGCAAAAAGCCAGGGCACTCGGTCACGAGCAGACCTGACATTACTAACCACTGCCCTGCCTCCCAAACAGATGAGTAGTTGATTTGCTTGTTAACAAAACCAGGCATATAGGGTTGTCGAAAACCATCAAATGGTGGTGGGTTTAAACAGGAATCTAGGAATAAATCAAGCTAAAGAACAAAACATACAAGGGTGTGGAGGGGACGCACCTTCAAAGCCCTGTTACTCTGTACTGTTCATGCCGCCTTTCTTATTTATGTAAAACCATTTCTGTTTTCTTTTCCAGGAAGAATGCTGCCAATCGCCAGAGGCAGACATGTTTATCAAGCTGAGTATCTTGAAGTCTGACATAAAATCTGTGGCCTTTGGTAAAACTGAAAAACACTCTGTCAACACCACGGAGAGAGAGCAAGCCCCGAGGCACTGGCTTCCGCCCAAGGAGAGCAGAGGAATGGACGAAAAAAATTGACTCAAGTCCAAAAATTACAAAAATGAGAGAAAGGCGAACTTGAGGCGAACAAACCTTTTCCATCGAATCTGGTTAACATCCTGGGGAAGCACCCAGCCCACAAACCGGCCAGGACTTAGGTGAAAATACAAGATTTTTCTCCCTTTTGGAAAGCCATGTTGCTCAAGCTCTGATGAATACATCAATTATATTAGAACTGAGAGTGTCTGTCAGTGCAGTGTTAAAAGGTCTACTATGTTACAGACTGCCTTCATCAGAAACAAAATATCCTTCAAACTCCCTGCCCTCAATTGCTTGGGCCAAAGAGCTGGAGAGAAAGAAAAGAGTAAAGTCTGGGTTGGGGGCTTGGGGGGTGGGAGTTGAGACTTGGATTCAGAGTGACCAGCTTAATGCCTTTCAGTGTCATCTTTAAGAGAAATAATCAGCTTCCCCCAAAAAACGATTGTCAAAGATCCCCCAAAAGGCAACAAATGGATGTTTGAAAAGACAAGGATGATTAGAAGGGGGCTGAAACACTCTGTCCTTAGCTTTTCCTTCAATTCCATGGCCTCTGGCATCCCAGAAAAGACACGCACATTGGCCAGACCCCACAGTGCACCAGGATCAAAACTAAAGCTGGAGCCAGCCCACAGACTTACCCTGCAGCCTGTAACCACAGGGCAACCTGTGCATCCTTCCATGGGCCCGTGCTTTGAGTCACTAGCAACCTCAACCTTAACTTTGTCATTTTCATCCATCGTGTGCGTTTTGCAGAGTCCCCTACCGGTGCCTCTCCCTGGAGGGTCTGTCCCCAAGCCCCACCACTCTCAGTTGCTTACATTGGCCAACCAGGCCGAAATGGGAGCGCCAGGATCCATCCTGCTATGCACATAGCCAGCATTCCACAAGATTTATGTCACAAAAGCCTGTGGATATGACAAATGGTGGGAAAGAAGGGCCAAGGAGGAAAGTAAAAATAATCCAATTCTGGTTTAACCAAGACATAGTACCCAGAGTAATGTGATAGCTTCAGAGCTGTGGACTTACTGAGAGATAATAAAGAAATAAGTACATACATACATAAGACAATGGAGGTGCTTCTAATATTCTTGTTTTCAATTCAAAACCTCTATAGAAAAGTTGATTTTTAATTTTATTTTTTTAATTAATTTATTTTTGGTTTTTTTGAGACAGGATTTCTCTGTGTAGCCTTGGCTGTCCTAAACTAGCTTTGTAGACCAGGATGGCCTCAATCTTAGAGAGATCTGCCTGCCTCTGCCTCCCAAATGTTGGGATTAAAGGTATGAGCCACCATTGCCTGGCAACTTTTTACTCTTAAGTCACACTCCAAAAGTGCCAAAGTGGTACACACATTTTGGCTTGATTGGGTTGGGGGTTTTGTGAGAAAGGTGGGGTTTGCCTTTTCTCTGAAGAATAAGCCTAGGTGTAGAAAGAGGTCTGGGTAAGGACAGACATACAAGCTGACAAGGAGGGGTCACGTGGGCCAGGCTAGAGGGCAAGTCACCATAGCTCCTACCCCACTAAAAGTCACCAACCTCCGAAACCTCTGATTCACCCACAGGATGGCATAGCCTTTAGACCCTACAAAGTACTCTTAAGGAGAAGTTAGCACAGAGAGGCTTGTGGCTGTTACCCATGAACAGAGGCAAGCTAGGCACGAAGACGTTCAGTCTAGTGGAGCCAGTTTGCACAGAACAGCACATCATGGTTGTTGGCTTTACTATTTTCTATTCTCTGTGTTCTCTCTCTCTCTCTCTCTCTCTCTCTCTCTCTCTCTGTGTGTGTGTGTGTGTGTGTGTGTGTGTGTGTGTGTGTGTGTGTACGTGCATGTATGTGTGTCCATGCCACAGCTCCCTAGTGCCATTCAGAGGATAATCTCTGATGCCAGCCTGCAGTAATTAGCCGGCCTCTGCCTTGAATTTCCTTACAGGGTGGAGCAGAGTTACAGACACTATTATTGGTTCATCTAGGTTTTAGTGGAAGTCTGAGGACTCGACATCAAGTTGTCAGACCATCTCTGTGACTTCCTTACCCGGCCTTGTCCTTGTCCTTGTTCTATGACAAGGACAGACTTATTCTTAGCAGCATAAATAAACACTTCAAAACATGAAAGAAAGTATCTACAAGCCAACATTACCACATACCCCAAACACCAGAGTCCCCTTCACCCATGGCATGAAGCCAAGGGGCCCTTTTCAGTTAAAAATGGCACCTTTAAAAATGTACTTCTGTCACGTGTGGGGGTGTTTTTCCTTTAATCCTAGCACTGGGAATGCTGGGGGATAAACGTTCCCGGCCAGTTTGAGCTGTGAAGTAAAGCCCTGTCTCAAAGAGAAACACACACACACACACACACACACACACACACACACACACACACACACCATACAATATGTTCCCAGTCTTTTCCCTGAATCCTTAAGTTTTCTGCTGACCTCAATGTGAATCTACAAGAAGTTTGTTTGGACTTTTCTGTGGCCCCTGGACTACCTAGACCTGACACTGTCCAGAACTCTGCTACCCAGGACGATAAGGATGTTCTACTTCAGTGACCAAGCACTCAGAATATGGCTAGTCCAAAGCGAGATGTTCTTCTCATGTTAAATCCACATCAGACCTTGCCAGTGGAAGAAGAAAAAAAAAAAAGATTCTGAGTGTCCTATTGATAAATTTATATCAATTATGCATGAAAATGATATCCTAGAGTTATTGTATTTAATAAAAAAGTATTAAAGTGTTTTCAACTATTTCTTTTTGCTTTATTAAATGTGAACTCTAGAAACTATGAAATTACCTACATAGCAAATATTATATTTTTATTGGAACAAAATTCTCTAGGATGGAAAATCTGCAGAAGTGGAATTCAAGTATCCATTCCCCACCTTTTAGACAATGCTTCACCAAAACCTGTCTATGGTTCTCCCCAATAAAATCCACTATGCTGCCCCTGTTTCAAGTCACAATACACACTCAGTGGGTAGGTAGTTCCTACCCTTTCCAAGAATGGGTGAATGCAGGGTCTTGCAAGGGTGACAACACTCACCAGCAGCACCCAAAGGCCACCCTCCTCATCTCCAGCGAGACTGGAGGCCTCTAACTTGAATGCAGCTGCCTCTGTTGTTCATGGATGCTTCTCGAGTTCGTGTATCCCTTCACCCCAAAGACACAGTCCCCACTGGGGACAGCCTCATACAGTCTCAGGCCACGCCAAAGAGACTGTCCTCTCTGTAGCGCCAGGCCATTTCTCAAAGTGCACCTCGAGCGAGGGGACTGAACACTTCTGCTCTTTGAAAAGGTGAGAAAATATTGAAGGAAGGATTATCTGGACCGAAACTGCCAGACTAAACTGTGACAGGCAGGTGCTCCCGGGAACGGTGCAGGTCCACATGATGCTTTTCAGAGTCGGATGTTCATGTTCGCACGGGGAGATATCGGAGGGTTGCGCGTTTGGCTCTGACTAGCACCTACGCCAACTTCAGTGACCAGGCCACCCCACAGCCAGCCTGTTTATAAAGTTCCCCTTTCTCCTGGGCAGAGCCGACCTCTCCTCTGCAGCAGCCACCAGAATAAATAAAATCTTTATAATTGACATGGGGGGGGCATGCCTAGGGCATATTTTTGCGGGGAACAGTAGGTGTGACTTTTAAAAAACCAGGGCCAGCTCTGCAATCACTATGTCAAGGATCTTCACAGAGGCCAAGCAGGACTTTTAATTCCTAATTATCCCCTCAAAGCCAAGTCACACAGTCCCATGTTAGCAGTTTTCAGATTTCGGTAACCTTCCATACAGTTCCTTTTCATCAATTTCAGCTGAGTTGACCAACAACTTTTTATAAAGATAAAGTGTTTCATGACAGAGAAGTTACTTAATTCACAGTTTTCTTCAGGGGCGAGAGTCCCAAACACTGACTGTCTGCCATCTCCCACTGACATGTCTTCATTTTTTTTCTGAATTTTTAAACCATGGCTACAAATTAAAACAATAAAGGAAACAAAACCATATCACATTTTTTAAAGCATGATTTGTTTGATTGTTAGAGTCTTACTATTTCAAATACAATTTAGGAAGCAAAACCTAAACTTTATTACTTTAAAATGCACTTGCTCTCCCCAAGCACTGCTACATTAAACGTTGTTATAAAAATTGGCTGTGTAAGAACATTTGATTGGCATGGTATGGGGCACAGGGGAGGCTGGTAGAACACAGGGAGGAATAAAAAAAATCTTTTTGTCAAAAAAAAAAAAAGGAAAAAGAAAAATCGGAGTCTCGTTCTGTAGTTCAGACTGGCCTCAAACTCATGGCAATCCTCCGGCTTCCCACTTTCCAAGTGCTGATATGACAGGCTTGAGCCCACCATGCCTGACTAGGAAGGATCAAATTTGAAAGAGACTTGGGTTCGTTTTATAATGCCACTCAAATAATTAGTCATTACACACCTCTCTACCCATGGTAAAATAAATAAACAAAATAAAACGAACCCCCCCCCCCGAGGCTCTCCTGCAATTTTTCCTCTGAGTGTACTGTTAGAACATGCACATGTGCACACAATTTATCCAGGGATACGGGGGGTTTAGGAGGCCAGTGAGTGCCTGCCAAAGTTTACCCCAGAGCAAATATTTACTGCAGAGTTACAAAGTTTCCCTCAAGGAGGACCAAAATGGAAGCGTTTACACACGTGGCAAATGCTTTATGTGTGCCTGGGCCACAAGAAAGAGATAGTTTAATAAAAACATTTATGGATTTTGAAAGCAAACACAATCCAAGAGCCTTTGCACATGTGGGGAAAGAGATTTCGACCTTCCACATTTTCTCATGAAAATCTTCTGGCTGATCTCAGTGAACAAGGCCCAGTGTCCTCTGGGGCTCCGCTAATCTGCGTTGTAAAACATACGCAGCAACAAATAAAAGTGCGATCTAGTCAGTGCCTCTAGGGATAGGGCAGGGATGGGCCCTTCTCTGTTATTCCTATGGGCGCGCGCGCGCACACACACACACACACACACACACACACACACACACACACACAGCACACATGATGGCCATTGCTCACTGAGAAATGGGGGTGTCTGGCTTCCTTACTTTACTCTGTTTTCTCCTGTTTGCCTGTTGCCTTCAGTGTTCCAGAAAGAACCTCATACAGGCAAAAATCAGGAAGGGATGCATGAGTGTGCTTTCCGTGGTTTCAATGCCTTTGTTTTGTTGTGTGGGTGTTCCGTCCCAGAGACCACTAACTTGTGTGGCCTTGAAACCGAATTGCATAATCTAAGAATAAAAGTTTGGTGCTTAAAGTTTAGCCTTCTGCACATTTCGTTTGTTCGGCCACTCGGACCTCTGCTGCTCTTCGTTATGCTTTTGTGGCCTCCTTCCCCCGAGCATCCCAGTCTCCATGCACCCGTATGAGAGCGGAGGACAAAATGGAAGTGATAAAAGAAATCACTACGCCATTTATGAATCACAGAAGCCAGAGAGTTCAAGGCCCAGCTTGACAGCGGTTTCAGGGAAAGTCTTGACTAGAGTGCCTTGCTGCTCTATCCTTGGTCTGCATCGCCCCCTGGTGGCCTCTCTAGAAAGAATCGGGCGAGTCGGGATCCAGTTCCCCCTAAGTTTCAGGTGATGTGTTTTGTGGCATGGCATTGCTTTCCCCGATACTCCAGTGCCAAGTGATGAGTAAAGAGCCGGAAATGGGATGGGGGGAGGGGGGACACGAAGCAGGACACTGAGAGGAGGAAGATCTACGTGGAAGGAAAAGAAATGCTTAAATTTGTATAGGGCGAAAGGCTCAGGCACCACAAACAAAAGAATGCTGCAACTGGGCGGGGGGGGGGGGGGGGGGGGGGGGGGAGATAAAATGAAGGGGGTAGAAAGGAGAGAGAGGGAGAAGAGGGAACTCTCGTTTTACAGTCAAGAAACTCAGGTCAAGAAACAGAGAGTGCCTTGCCAGGGAAACAGACTTACTGGTGACTAATCTGGGATGACAGTGTTGGAAGACCCATGAAGTGGGGAAGGATTGGGGCCTTAGCAAACGAGGGGACTAGCTCTGCGGATAAGCGACCCGGGTCCCAATCACCATGCTCCGGGATAGGAAAGGCTGGAGGTTAGGGAGGTGAAGACCCTTGATCACACATGGGAACGCTACACAGGTCCCAGAGATCCCGGGACGCCCTACCCGGCTTCCCAGGCCCACGCCGGGCAGACACAAAGCAGGCCCCAAGGGCGGCTCTCAAGCTGGGGCGGGAAGACCTGATTGATGGACCCCGGGGGGCGGCGGCTAAGCTACAGCCGCGGGCCTAAGGGCGAGCGCGGGTCCTCATCCCGACTTGCCTGGGGAGGGAAGGTTGATTTACAACGCTTGGAGGGACTCGGGCGAGGCCCCTGCAGAGGTGAAACCCGCCCTGGTGCCCGCCTGGGTATCGTGGCTTTCCATCCAGCCTGGGTTTGCGAGACCGCCGTGTGCCCTGCCCACAACGCTGCCCCGCATCCCTCGTCGCCCTGCGCCGCAAGCCTAGGGCATCCAGGGAGTGCCTTTGGGGCCGCCCTCCTCTGGAAGATGCCAAAGCATCAGACTCAGAAGTTAGGCAGATGGCAACCGCCCCACCACCACCACCACCACTCCCCAGTCCTCCTCTAGGGCCCATTTCCATCTGTTTAATGAGACTCCCCCCGCCCTTTGCTTAAAACACTGAGAAAACAAGGCTTCTTACAATCGAAGGAAAATACGCGTGCCCCCCAATTTCTTACTTAGTTTCTGAGTGTGTTTTTGTTTCAGAAGGTAAAAGGCCACTAAACTTGTCGGTAGTGAAGAAGTAAGAAATGCGTGGTGTGAGCTACTGGCCCTGAAGAGGTAGTTCTAAATGCAAAGGTAACACTGGGCCATCTCGTACTCTCCTGTTTCCTCAGTTTGTGAAGGTGACCAGTAGGCACCAGAGGCGAGATAATGCAGATTCTTTCTCTATGTACAGGAGCCCAGGTTAGGGTGAAAAATAAACTCATAGTTAGAGTGTCGGAGAAGGGAGACTAGGGTTCACCTCGGACTCTAATCATTGGTTTCTAATAAAATTCAACAGACAGGGAGCCCAAAGTTACAAGCATGATTAAAGAATCGCGCTTTCTCTCTCCCTCCCTCTCTCTCCCTCCCTCCCTCCCTCCCCGCCCCCCCTCTTCAGGATGAGGGCCTCCTGGCTCAACTCTGGAAGATTTTTTTAAAACAATAAATACGCCTCTTTAGGAGCTGTTTTTGAAGGCTGGGGGCGATTTTTAATTCCATAATTATAAAGTAGTGATCAAAAGCGGCGTGCAAGTCTTTGTGTGAAAAAGTGAAGAAGTCGTGTGCTCAACCCGTAACACGTACATGAAAACCACAGAGCTCTCCTGTCAATTTGAGTTTCTTTTCTTTCTTCCCTTCTTCCTTCTGTAAACACTATCAGCTCTTAGTCTGGCCATAGGGTTGTGGTCGCACATACAGCTCTCCTCCTGATAAATCCAAAGAGAAAAACAGACACACTGGAGGTGCGGAGATAACGCTTCCCCCGCACCCCCGACCTGTCCCCGCGTCTTAGCCCCTCCACCCGCCAACCCCCGTCTTCCGCTGAAGTTGGTAAAACAAAAATTCTGCCCTAGTAAAGCGATTAAAGCATAGAAAGTCCTTCCTGTGCCCGAGGACTCAACCTGAATCGCTAGAAGAGTATGTTAACTGCAACCTTCACTCCGGGGCTGCAGACCCGGCGGGGCTCTGGGGAAGACTAGTCGTTGGAAAACTAAGCTTCCCCCTCGCACTTTAATTCCTAAAAAAGCCCTGAAAACGACACTTTCCGTAGCGCAGCCGCCTTGTTTCCCTACGGCCGCCTCGCCGTTCCCTTTAAGGAAAAGTGTTTGCAAACACTTTGGATGCATATTTTACTCTCAAACTTTGCTGGCAAAAGTCTCAAGAGGAAGTTTCACATTAAAGCAACAACCAACAAACTCATGTTTTTCGTAATAAGTAGCTTTCTAATAGTACAAGTGTGCCCTCACTTCCCTCGGTTATAAAATATAAAAGTGTTTGGTTATTAATTTTTCTAAATTACTTGCAGGATTGGGGAGTGCTGGGGTGCAGAGGAAAGCTGAGCCTTATGCCACCTGGCGGTAATGTGTGGAACTTCATGAAAGCCGTCAAGTTACATCGACCATCTGAACCTACCGGCATTTATTCACCTAAATGCTCTGTAAACGTCGTCCTTTGGAGACGACGAAGGATGATCTTCTTTACAGACGACTAAATTTGAAGATAAAGATGTTGGGGTGAGGGGATGGGGAGATTCTGAAAGTCTGTAGCGACATAGATTTTTTTTAACGAATCATCGTACCTCTTGGGAAACTTCTTAATGATCATTTATATTGCAGTGACGAAGTTTATTAAAGGCTAAAGCGAGTTGTAGAACTGACCGTTTCGTAGTCTTTGGCAGTAATCTCTGCAGTACCCTCTATTGAACACGTGGGGGCGTACTCAAGTTCCCTCCGATCTCTGGTAATATGACTCCTTCATTTATTTGCATGAATCGTTGTGATTGGATAGTAGGTTTGTAAAACGTCAATTATACGTCAAATCGTATTCAGCCAATCAGCAGCCTACTGTAGCGTGATTGGTTTCCACTAAAGGTGTCAATCATCCTAAATTTGCATACTAGTCCTCCGGAAGGCTGGAGCTTGTCAGTTCTCTGTGGCAGCGAGAAGAGAAGGAATCGGACGGAGAAGAAAGAAAATTCACTTTTGCTCTAGCAAAGCGAAAGAAAAGTGTTGTTTTACTCATTGTTTCAAAATTAATTCAGCTACATATTTACCTAATAAAATTAAGGACGTTCAATTAAACAAAAATAAGCAACTATCAAAGCCTTGGTTATTAATTTTAGGTTTGCTACTTGAAAGAGCAAGAAGTAGTCAAAAGAATGATAAAACGCCTAAAATTAAGCTAACAAGTTCGTGTCATAAATGATCATTGTCAAATTAAAATGTGAACATGGCATTTATAAATAAATTACTTTAATTTATAAAACACTGTTGTCAAAATGTAGGGAAGCTAAAAGCGATGCTTCATAAGAAAAAACACAGAATCTAAAATAACTTTTTTTTTTACTTTATCGATAAAGACATCCTTCGATAGCCCTCCTTTCTTTATTTATCTGCCATGCATTCAGACAGAACGTTTTTGTTTGCACATTTCTCTCTCACACACACACACAACATTTCTCTAATGGAAAAGGAAATTTGCAGGGCCTGTGAAGAAGTCACGGCCAGTTTTTAAATTTAGAAATCCGTAGAACGCAAGCCTTGGTTTCTCAAATAGATCTTCCAGGGCTATTGTAATTTTAAAAATGTGCAGAGCCATTATCATTGTCCTAAAATATGTTGGAAAAGAAATCCGCAGCCGAAGGAGGGAAGCAGTCTGGGGCCTCTCACTCCAAGACGCTGGAATTTGGATGCAAGCGGGCAGCAGCCCAGCGTTGCAGCTGCAGACGCCCGGCCCTCCTCGCCTCTCAAGAATTTTGTAGCAGGCGTTAACAGGCATCCACAGAAACCGGGCTAACTCCCTCTGCGTGAAGTGATTTCTAAGCTTTCCGTTCAGTAGCCAACGGACTAATTCTTCCGCGTTTTCCACCATTCTTTGGTGGCTGCATTTTCTTTCCTAGTTTTCTTTTTTATTTTTCTTCCTTTACTTATTTTTTCTTTCTTTTCTTTTTCTCCCCCCCCCCCTTCTGACACCCAAGCCTCCCTGGCCTCTTCGGGTTACAAAACGCTTAGAGAGTGTGGCAGCTGAGAAGCCAGCCCGGGCTGGAGTGGCGCTGGGGGGGAAGAGCGGTGCTTGGGAGGACGTTATCTGCGACACGAAGGGCTTGTATTGTGTGTTTTACGAGGGCCGCACGCACGAGCAACAACACGGCGCTAAAAGTAAACTTCTGGAGATTTCGAGTGAATTCCTACAGGAAAACAAGCCTCCTGCTTGTCTTTATTCCTTCTCCACAGTTAGCCTGGTGAAGACCCTTCTCAGTGAAGCTCTTCCAAACCCTCCGAGAGGGTGAGAGGGGAGCTGGTGACCAAAAATCTGACTCAGAGGAATCGCCAGCTAGTACTGCACCCCACTAGCCTGCTGGGGCAGCCAGAGTGCCATCACTCCCCACCTCACCATGCCCACTTCCATCCTCACTCATGCTATATCCTTGCTCTCTCCCTACAGCCTATCTCTGTCTCTCTGTGTGTGTCTCTGTCTCTCTCGGTCTCTGTCTCTTTGTCTCTGTCTCTCTCGCTCATTCTCTTCCTCTCCCTCCCTCTTTCTTTTCTCTCGGTAGGCCTCTGTCTTTCTATGTGTCTCTCTGTCCCTGTCTCTTTCTGTCTCTGTCTTTCTCTTTCTCTCTGTCTCTCTCTGTGTGTCTCTCTCTTTGTGTCTGTCTCTGTGTCTCTGTCTATCTTTCTCTCTACTCTCTCTGGCTCTCTCATCCACGCACGCGCACACGTTTCCTCTTGCTGTCAATCACACCCTCACACCCTAGGGCGCTTGCGTACTGAAAATATCCACACACCCCCACCAACGCCACGCCCTTTCTATGCGTCACCCCGCCATACTGACCAATAAGAGCACAGATCTGGGGCGGGCTCCAAGAAAGAAGCCAATGAGAGAGAGGTTGGAAGCTAGTGCTTCAGAGGAGTAAATCCTTCCGTGGTCCGCATTCAGTCGCCCGGGCGATGATTTATGCGCCCCTTTTATTATTTGTAACACTTTGGGAAGTTATTAAGAGGAAGATCTACTGCTTCCTCTCCTGGGGGGTGGAACTGGATAGTAATATTTGTCACTGGCCGGTATTAGGGGAGAGTGGGCCGAGGTGGAAGGCCGTTGGATGCTGGTTTGTTTGTGTGGGTACTGTTTTTCATTACACGACAGATTACCCTTTTCATTACAAGCTGTAGACAGGGCCAACTTCGAAGGTCCTCTTGGCTGAATGCTCTTGGATCACTCAGGAAGCTGAAACCTGATGCCTTCTGACTTTCCTGTCTATAGCCCCGGCACTGAAAGGAGACGTCGAGGAAGACGTTGTAACTTATGGTTGCGCGGGAAGCAGACACACTTGCCCTCACTCAGGCTTCCTCCCGAGCACGGAGCAAAAGCTCCTCGTGCTTTTTTCCGCCTGGATGCTCATTAAGAGTTAGTTGACTTTGAGGCGGATGCAATAAAACGCGGATGGTTTCGGGACTCCAAACAAACCTAGTTTCTGTTTTTCTCTGGGCCTGACCACACCCCCAAGGAAATTGCCTTTTCAACAGGAGCCTTCGAGAAAGAATTGCGGGGGACAGATTCCGCTCGGAAACCTGAATGTCCCGGGCGGAGTAGGGTTGGCGGGGGCAGGTAAAGGACCGCAGGGAAAGAGTACCGCACGGCCCCGGCCCAGTAAGACTGTCTAGCTAGGAGGACTATCCAGGAACCCTCAGTACCTAGAGGCGCGATAAGCTGAGAGAAGTTAGCGCTCACCCAAGGAGAGGAACGCTGACCACCTCAAGCAAGCCTGCTTCTGGGAGGGGCAGCATCGGAGGGAGAACGAGGAAAAAAAAGCTTTGGATGGAAAAAAAGTGCCAAAGAAAAGAAGAGTTGCAGATTTGCTACCTCTGATCTCCCAAACAGAAAGTGAATGTTTAAACGTTAAATAGTATTCCCAGTAGACAGGGATGGTCTGGGGTCGGGGGGGGGGGGGGGAGGAGGGGGGGGGGTTCTTTCCTTCCTTTTCTAGACCACTGACAGAAACTCGGTATCTAGTGTCAAGATATTTGTATTTGAAATTAAGAGAAACGATGCAAAGGAGCATGCTAGGGCGTAGGAACAGAGGTAACCAGAGGAGAAGAGGGCTGGAAAGAGCCCTCTGTTTGATCGTGGCAGTGGACAGGAGGAAAACAAAACGGCCCGGACTTCAAAGCTTCAGGCCTAATCCTCCTTAGGTTAATTTCTGCTTCCTAAAACGTTGATAAGCATCATAAAACAGCCGCCCCACCCCCATCCCCCACCCCGCTGGTACCCTTCCCCTGCTGGGGGGGGAGGGGGCAGTGGTTCTCCAATACTCAGGCATGGGCCTCCGGGGCAGAGACTTTTCTGGGGGTGGTGCGGCCAGATAGGTGCACGGGAATCTGCAGACAGGAAGATGCTGGGAGGGAAGGGTGCGGGCCTAACCCAGGAGGAAGTGAGGTGATGTTGCCTTCTGCCTGATCCTGGGGTTTGTCTGTCTGGCGCGCTGTTTGAAGAAGGTTACGGTGTGTTTAGAGATTGGCAAGACTCTGAGGAGCAGCAAAGATTAGAAAGGCCAGACTGAGATTTGTCAAATGACTTCCGGTAGCAGGGGGTAGGGGGTGGAGGTGGGGGCTAACCCAGGCGGGCCTGCAATGACAGTTCAGGACCTGGACTGCTGCGCAGGACTGGGCTGGCCAGGCGCGCTAGAAGGAGCACAGTAGCGATGGGGCCAAGAAAGGGTCCGCCTTGGTCCCCAGGGGTTCCATTTTAAGGCCCCTTCTTAGCTGCACGGCTGTAAAAGTCAAGTCAAAGCTTGTCTCCCGGCCTTTCTGAGAAGCGTCGGCTCCGCCCCAGAGCGCTCTCGCTCGCTCGCAGACAGAGACAGACAGACAGACAGACAGACAGACACACACACACACACACACACACACACACCAAATACCTTGAAATTGATAGATGCCAGGGTTACTGTCCCTGAAATTCCCGGGCTGGCCTTCCTTGGTTGAGGAAACCAGGGCCTAAATGGACTGTCTGGAGGAAAACTAGAGGCGTTTTCATCCTAAGCACTTGTGTTCACAACAGGCTCACTGATTAAACAAAATATTAAAATAAAGCAAAAGATGACTAAACAGAACGTTAAATAAAACAAAACATGTCAAAAGTCTGAGACATCACGGAGTCAGGGGTGGCGACTCTTGCCTACAGTCCCTCTGACTAGTTCAGAGCCGGCCTGGTCTATATAACAAGAATAAATAGATAAATAAATAAATAAATAAATAACATTTGAAAGAAGGAAAGGAAAAAAAGCTGAGGCAGATTGCGTGGTTGTGAGTGTATAAAGAGCTGAAGTTTATGGAATGCCTGGGGTTCTTGGAGTCTTGCAAGAGAGGGCACAGATCCAATTCCTCCCCCGCTATATGCCTAGGTCGACTTCAGGTCTGCCTATAAGATGTTTCCACCTACATTTATTGCAAGCCCCAGAAAACTTCTCTGACTAACAAAAATACTAAAACAGTGGGCCCACTGCCCTAAAATAAATTCTCTAAAGGACCAAGAAAAATAAATTGAAGGAGGAAACCGTTACTGAACCTCAGTGAAGTCCCTCATTTACTCTAGAAAATTGGAGGGGAGGGGTGATAAATGTCCCTGAATATGATTAGATACTAAGATGTACTTTCAAAAGTTTAAAAAGAAAGAAAGAAAAGAAAGATCAAAGCATTTATCTCAAATGAAAAAGTATTTAGAGTCACACATGTAAATGCTCCTTTGTCCACCCACAGAAGAGAAGGTGAAGTGGTTATTTACACCACTACAGGCTCTGACACAAAAGGACTGTTTGCACCTTGGGAAACAAATTAAGTCTACAGTTGAGCAGCAGTAGATAAAATGTTAGCAATTTACAATATGGAGCATCAGCAACCAGTAAAAGAGGTAAATCCCCTGACCTGGGGGCTTTGGAAGTTGGTTTCTCACCCTTCCTTCCCCCTAGAAATGAAAAATTGTATCCCTTTTCCAAAATAAAATACTGTTGCCCTACCCACCGGGGACAGAGGGCAAGGGCCTGGGAAGGGAAGGCCTACATGTATTGCATGCCCTGTTGAAGCACAAGGCTCAAAGGCAACAACAAACAAACAAATTTGAAGAGATTATCAGCCACAACTGTTGTCAGCTCTCCCTCCCTGCACGAGATTTAGCTTTGGTTTCTGAAATGAACCACCAACACTGGCTTGCATACACTCCAGCCAGCCAACACAGCCAGCGGAATGCTGTGTTGTCGCAGTCCCTGGGTCAGGGAAGCCCTGAAAGCCAAGACTCAGACACCCCAAACCCACAGTAAAGGGGTACAGATTACATTGGCGTTTGTTTGTTTGTTTGTTTTCAATCAATCGGAATTGCTAGCAAATACTTTTTGGAAATATAATGAGTCGATAACAACCACTGCTTACTCAGTTGGGGGGCGGGGCGCTCCTGGCCTGTCCAAACTCGTGGTGTTTACATTTCTAAAGGCCTGGGAGAATTTTACACATTTGGCTCTGGTTCCTGATGAGCCAGAGGCCTGTGCTTGCATCAAAAATCCTCAGGCTCTGGCTCTCCCACTTCCTGTTTTGTGGGACCTCAGCTCTGCAATGCCTTTATTCATTGCTGAGGTACAGAGTTTGTTTTGTTTTGTTTTGTGTTTTTTAAACGAATAGGAACCTATTATTTCCATACGTTCCTTGCACAGATATTTATTATCTGTAGGGATATTTAAGGGTTTGTAATGGGCCAGCCACCTTTGACAGGCGCCATCACCTCACACTCCAGCCTAATGGACCACACTGTGGTCACATTTAATTTATTGGAGTGAGAAGTTACTGCATGCGGAGAGGGTCTTAAAAAGCCGGACTTTGCTGAGAAGAGAGAGGCCCTGGCCCACCCTGGAGCTGCTTAGATTATATTCTTGCCTCAAAATAGCACAACCACATACAACTCAAAATGTGCAAACAATTTCCTCACATTTTGATTCCTAACTGTGGCCTATCGGTGCTCAGGAGTCTGAAGGCTGGCCTTAAGTAGTCAAGAACTAGATAAAATGAAATACTAAATCCTGAGTGAATGTTGTTTGACTTGTTAACTTTAACAATAACGATAAAACAGTGCAGTTCTGGGCAGGCATGGGGCATGCATGTAATTCCAGTTCTGGGGAGGCTGAAACAGGAGCATCAAGAATAAGAGATTAGCCTGAACTATACACAGGAACCCTGTATCCAAATCATATTCAAGTAAATTCTGAAAGAAAAAAAAAAAAGCATGTGTACATCATCCGCAGATTAAAAAAGAAGAAGAAGAAGAATCTGTAGCTGAAAATTACACCATGGTCTCCAGTGTTTGCATCGCGCCGGAAGAGAGCAACCTGAGAAGCCGATATAATTAGCAGGGAGCTACGCAGGATTTTTCACGTCATTAAGGCAATAGATCAAAACAAGCAACGCAGAAATCCTTAATAGCCGTGCTGGTGTGGTAAACTTAAGAGCGTCCAGAAAGTTTGCAGCCGGCTACCTGGTGCTAATATTAATGAGTTCTTAAGATAGAATATTCCAATGTCTCCGTTTCCTCCTAAACTTCAAGGCAACTTAAGCTCTCTTAATATTGTCATTACCAGGACCGACAGAGGGAACCCGATCCGATTTGGTTCTAAAACAAAATGGGATATTAACCGTGTTTGTTTTCACTTTGATCCATAGGAAATAGGTCCCGCGCCCTGTGACCCATTAAACTAATAAGATTATATACGTCAACAGAGCGGAGGTTCTAATTGTTTCCATCTGTCCTAAATCTTTACAACTTAAAATTTTATGTAAACAGAGCTTGAGTTACGAAAAAGAAAGTATACCAACAGCGGGGCCATGACAAAATTGGGACACTTGGACTAATACATGCAATCAATTACAGAGAAAGAATAGCTGTATATGGTACGGCGATTTGTGAGGAAGACAAAATAAAGCCAGAAACATAATAATCAATTATGTAGTTGATCTGCTCTGCTCGCACTTTCCCCGACAGCTAACACGCCCTTGAGAAGACCAGCCAATCAGAAGTGCTTCCTGGAGACATCCTACACCCCCTCCTCCCCCTTCATAAATATTTAAATAAACGACGGTCTAGATTTGCTATTTAAATATCGAAGAAAATTTTCTGCACGGGCTCTTCGTTCATTGGGTTGCCCATTACTGGGTGGAGCTAGAGGGAGGTGCGTCAGCTAGGCCCTCTCATTTGCTAATTATGCCTTCCTTGCGTCATTGTTTGCTACACCAATCCTTGAACTTCGCTTTGGACCGCTCCCCGCCCCTCCTCCCTGGTTCGCAGCATCTCGAGCCAATAGTACGGCTGCATATAAACAAAGCGCCTGGGTGTTCCTCTCTCCGCCCAAGAGCCCGCCTCTACCCAGGGCGGGAGCAAAGAGGGAAGAGTAGGGTGTGGGCGGGGCGGGGCTGGGAGGGCCCTGCCTCCACCTCCTGAGGGGGCGGGATGCCACATGCTCATTGGCTGCGTTAATAAATGTAGCGCGTGCTATTTTTGCATAAAAATAGGAGGACTTTCAGAGTCCACTTTGTAACAGGAGAACCGATGTCGCCATGGGGGGTCGCTGGGGGGTGGGGATGCGGTGGGGGCGGGTCCAGGCAACCTCGCCCAACTTGCGCCAGCGTCCTAAAGGAAAGGAACGGTTTTCTGTAAAAAGATTCTTTTTAATGCACCCTCTTAAGAGAATTATATACTCCTAAATCCATGTTTTCGTTTACTTTAACAAATCTCAGGGTTATACCACAAAATACATAGATTACCCATACACCCTCCAAATTAATTTCCTTTCAATCATAACTAACTCTACTACAGCTAGCCCTGTGTGAGAGCAAATTTTATAAGAAGTTTCTCTTCGTTAAAATTCATGTT
This sequence comes from Acomys percivali, assembly GCA_907169655.1. Lineage (NCBI taxonomy): Eukaryota > Metazoa > Chordata > Mammalia > Rodentia > Muridae > Acomys > Acomys percivali. The sequence continues at coordinate 148,291,778 of OU015744.1, read as the reverse complement.
TGCTTTACTATGGATTCCCTGTTCTGCTAATTTTCAACGATTTGTAGAGTGTAAAAACCAGAGAGAGAGACGGAAAATTCTTTCAGACTAAGCAGTCCGTGGATTGCTAGTGAATAAAGCAAGTGTTAAAATTCTTTCCAACCTAAAAGCGGTCCCAGGATATTCGATTGGCGCTGTAAAATTAAAAACTGTTCTTGAGAAATATGTTTCCTTTTTTCTTATGAATTTTTTTCTGTTTATGTCCAATTCAGCGTAAGACTTAGCTTTTTAGTACTGTTTAAATAAAATGCCGGGTGGCAAATACTTCGGAACTCATTGGATGGACAGGGAATTCGGGACCCTGAGTTTTAAAATGCCATCTGTCATTTAGGTAACATTTCTTCAACTTTCAGGAATGTAGGTGTCTGCTCCAACTCAAATTTAGGAGTATTCATTGGTCAGTGTCGACTGCGCTATGTGGCCAGGGAGGCCTGTTGATAAAAATAAAGTAAAACGGGGAAAAGTCTGTTCCTCTTGGCAAAAAATAAATAAATAAATAAAATAAAAATCATAATGAAAACTAAATTACTGTATTCCTTCTCATCCACTCCCCTTTTTAAAATTCTCTTTATTTCCTACTTGGTTACTTGGCAGGCATCTTTCCATACAGGACTGATTGCTGATTCTTCAGAGCAGGCGCCAGTGGGTTCCAAAAGTGAAAAGCCTGGCCAGCCCTGGAAGAATGGGTTTAAGGGAGTTGGGGAAAGAGAGAAATTTCCTGTCCAGCCAGTGTGAGCTAATATTTTTTTTCCTCCAAAACATTTTCTGATGTGTAATAAAATTAAGAAAAACTGCCCCTGGATTTATATCAGTTCATTGATGACATTTAACTCAAGTCATATATTTTCATCTTGAAAGTAAGTGGTTGCATTGTTTTATGCCTCCTACACGAAATTATATCCAGAAATATTCCAGTGATTAAATGTTGAAATGCACATTAATGTCTATGATATTACAGGCAATTAATCATGTACATCCGCCTTCATCCAAGAAACACGATGTCAGTTGATAATTTGTCAAAATTGTTATTTGAAATTGAACTCTAGGCAAGGCGGAGTAATAAAACCCTGGCACCTTTGTACACTCGAGTCTTAGTAGTTACATTTAATTTTATGACATCATGACAAAAAACTTATATTTATATTTATGTTCTTCCGTTTTAGAAGCTGGCCGTAGATGAGGAGGTGCTAGTTCCAAGAGCTACAGATTTTTTTAAACCAAAGTGAAAATTTGTTTAATCCTTAGAGTGATGCTTTCGTTTCTGTTTAGGGGAGGATTTTGCTTTTGTGAAGAAAGCTGAACTTAGAAATACTAAGTGACACAGAAGCAGGAACCCAAGGTGTATATATTCTCACAATCAAAAATTGCATCTGAGAGATGCCTGTCTTGAAGGGCTTTTCCTAGGAGTGTCCCTTTGTTTCACTTCTCTACAAAATTAAGGATGACATCATAAGAATTCACTTTTCCAACCTGAGATTTATTCTCCTCTTTTCTCCATTTTTCACTATAATTTGATTTTGAGAAAATTCAGCTTTAGTAAATCTATATTTTAAACCTTAATTTTATTATAAAGAAATGAATGTTCACAAAATAATCATTTGTTAAAACAAAATATAAGTAAACTATAATGTATCTGGGCCATACATAATCCCTAAGGTCTGCTTTGAGCGTTTTTGTTTTGTTTTTGGGTTTTGGTTTGGTTTGGGGGTTTGAGAGGGGTTTATTTGTTTGTTTTGTTATTTTTGGTTGGTTGGTTAGTTGGTTTGTTGTTTGGATTTTGTGGTTTTTGTTGTTGATGTTGTTGTTTTGGTTTGGTTTGGTTTGGTTTGGTTTTTGAGACTGAATCTCTCTGTCTAACCTTGGCTGTCCTGGCCTCGAACTCATAGAGATCCGCCTGCCTCTGTCTCCCCAGGTGCTAGGATTGCAGGTGTGCACCACAATGCCCAGCTGATATGTTTGCATGTTCTAAACACAGAATTATGAAGCACTATGATGCATAACTGATATATGAAAAGGAAAATGCATTTATAAATATAATTAGAACTCTGCTTTTAAAGAGAAATATTCTTCAAGTTAATTCACCTTTTTTGCATATTTAAGATTTGTTTAAAGTTATGTTTTAGTGTTGTAATTTAACAAATGCTGATTTGAGGATATTCTTTATGTTTAGTTTATTTAAACTTCTGCCAGTGATCCCAACATTGTTCTTTCAAGCATTTTTCTGAGCTCTTTCCCTGGATTTCACATCCTGCAGGAATGCATAATCAGGGCGAACTCACACATTAAAGACATTAGTCCGATTTTAAATTGCAAACGTTTTTTCTTTTAGCCCAATTTGGCCTTACAAACATCTGCTTCCAATCTATTTGTGCTTTTAGGAATACTGGTTTTTATTAACAGCACCTGAGAACACCAGCAAACCACAAAGGATGTGTGGTTAAGAATATCATCAAACAAGTATTTAACAAAATGCATGATTGGCTCTGTTTGGGCCTCTGAACTGAGGGAACATACCGATTTCACTATTCGTTTTCAGTCTCTACTGCTATTTCCTTCTCTTCTCTTCTTAATAGTACAGTCCCAGGAACAAAGCAATAGCTCTGTTTATCATTAAATCATAAAATTACCCCAATACACTTTTATTTATAATTGAGCACACATCCAATAAACCTCGGAGCCAAATTTTTTCACTGTGGTGGCAGATGGTGGTGAGAAGACTTCTGGTTTTGTGTGTTGATTTCCTTTAGCGTGCAGTGATGGTTAATATGACTAAACAAAGTTCACATGATAGACTCAAAAGACATCCTAAATATAGACAGTAAGTTGCTAATGGTGAAAAATAAATTTTTGATCCTTTTTTTTAATTTACAAATATGTGAAATGAATGATTTCATCCAGTTTCTCTTGTGGCTGTATAAGAAAAGGACATGGAAAATTCACATGCTCCGTAGAAAAGCAACAGTCTGGGCCAGATGGAAAGAAGCAGGAATTAAGCAGGAATGTTACAGTGGCATTTTACAAATCTCTTTGAATAAAAACTGATTGGCCAATTACATGCTCTCAGCTGGAAGGTGCTTGTTCATACACATTTTAAAGACTTCATTTGCCTTTGTGGACAAATACCATCCACAGAAAAGGAAATTACGAGCTCGGTGGGAGGCATCGGTTTTGTTTATTTCAAGTTTCTTTCATCATGAGTGCTTTTAAAATTAGCAGTAAGAATTCATGTGCATACGATATGTCCATGCACTTGTGTGTCTTTTTTTCTGTTTGTTTAAAACAAGAAATGTTTTGTTCCCAGAACACCATAATGAAAGCAAACACACTGAAAATGCCAGTGCCTTTAGCCATTGTGTTTAAGGATCCTACATTCTATTGCTGTTTCCAAAGGAGTCGAGAAATACTTTCATTGGCATAAACATGAAATAAATGTATAAAATAAAAATGGTGCGAGAATACTGGCTTTTGTGCAAAGGTAAAAATATATATATGAAGAAAACAACCAGGTCTGTCTCTAAAATGAGCAAATTTTTGCTTCCCTTTTAAGTTTGGTTTATACAGGAAACTGTCTCAAGTTTCTATCTTCACAGACCAGAGAAAGTGGGTTGAAAGGACAGCCCCCCCCCCCAGAACAATTTTATTCACTTGAACTTGGCTGTAAAATGAATTTGGAGTAGGGAGGGGCATTTACAACATGTCTGTACTGTCACCACTTGCCTGCCATTACAAGCACAGGGCTCTTTACATATTTCCATGATGATGAGAAATACACTGTTTTCTAAATTGAGTTTAAAATAGTTGTCTGGCTTCGGGGGGATAGTAGAGTACATATTCTTGAGGAGAAAAATAAATACTCCTGAGTTAGCAACAATAACAAAAAGATGGTCCCTCCTTTTCTTCTTAGTCTCCCATAGTAGGTGCAAAATGTCAGTGTCATTTATGAGCATATTTGAGTGGATATTAAAGCAAGTGGATAATGTCCTGATTAAACTCAAGCATGATGCTGGCAGATAACCGATACACATGAGACTAGCTGGTCCTGATTCTTAAAAGTCATTAATCATTAAAGGTTACCATGTATGGCTAGTGCAGTTTCAGAACTGTGTGGATATATATTTTTCAGCACCAAAATTATATATATATAATTTGTATATAATATATTGTATATATATGAAGTAATAAATTCTTGGAAGTTTTCAGGGTATCTTTTTGCATTTTAAAAGTGCACTTATAAGTGTTATACATTTTGATTTTTAAACCATGGAGCTGTTTTAAAATAGCCTTGGTAAATAATTATGGAATTCTTCCCATGGCCTCGGGGTTCTGTGTTTTGGGGATTGGCTGTCAGGTCTACTTCTAAGAATCTGTGTTTATTCAGCAAACCCTCTGTCATCAGGCTTCTACAGTCTTTGTAAGCAGTGCTGAGCGCAGGGTGCACACCGCCTTCCTCAGCTGGTGACTGCCTCTGCAGGCTGCATTCGTTTGCAAGTCAGTGCATATCTTTGAAGCTTTTTTTCTTAGTGGTGGTGATGGTTGTTGGTGTTTGTTTTGGTTTGTTTGTTTGTTTGTTTGCTTTTTTTAGGTAAAGTTTCTCCTTGTAGCCCTGGCTATCCTGAAACTCACTCTGTAGACCAGGCTGGCCTCAAACTCAGAGATCCAACTGCCTCTGCCTCCCAAATGTCAAGTGCTGGGATTAAAGGTGTGTACCACCATGCCCTGCCAAGACTAAGCTTTTTGTTAAATATTTTTCTTTCTGCTTTTTAACCCTTTTCCTCTTTTCTCTCCCCATTCTTTCTTCCTCATCCTCCTCCCCCTCCTTCCTTCTTTTGACGTTCGTGTGTTTGGGGTTTTTGTTTCGTTCTGGTTTGGTTTGGGTTTTTTTGGGGGAAGGGGGTGTTATTGGTTTTTTGTTTGTTTGTTTGTTTTTTAATCTTCAGGTTGTTTGGTTTCAGCCATGAAACTAGCACATACTCTTAAGGCTTTTTAAAAATCAAAGTATTCAAAACTGAAAACACAGACCATCCTCTTCCTGGCCAGTTTAGCATGCAGTGTTTCGTTTTGTTGTGCTTGCTTTGTGGCTTTTAAAATCTTTTCCCTGTATAAATTTACAAGTAATAGATATGCATACATTAAAAATGTATGGTGCTGTGGTACTCTTAGATACTAATAAAATAATTCAAGTTGCACAAATTCTTTATGACGGTCCTACAAATGAGCTGCAGCAAAGTAAGAAAGAGGAGCGATCTAAGCAGGCATTGGGGAGGGATGCAGAGAGGCGTGGTTGGGTATCCACAAAGCGACAGCCTGTGTTCTTGTCCTTTTTTCTCCCTTCTTTCCTTCCTTCCTTCCTTCCTTTTTCTTAGTTCCTGATTAGAATTTTTTTGTTGAATGGAAAACAAAAACAGTGATCCAGACATTGTAATCCTAATATCCATGCTGGTCCACAAGTCGCTCCGGAGTTACTAGTGACCCTAGACCTCCTGCGCGGGCTAAGCAGCCTTTAACTGCGGGCAGAGGCAGAGCCCTTCCCGCTGTTCCCGCTGGGGAATGTACGAACCTCAAACTGAGACTTTGATAAGCAACTTTAGAACTAAGTAGAACTACCTATGTAGTGGCAAAGGGCTCAGAAAGTAGCGGTTGAGGTTTTCCAGTCTCTTTGTCCTGGATGCCCTGGCCTCCAAGGAGAGATGTGCTCCTGCAGGACTTCAGCGTTGAGAGTCGCCTTCTTAGCACATTGAGCTCGCTAAGGTAGGCTTAAGGAGATTCCCCAGGGCGGTCTCCTCGGTGCCCTCCCTCACCCAGATGCAAATGCCCAATGCCAAGCAAGTCCCAGAGCTGAGGTGTCACCGTCAGAGCGTCAGCTTATTTTCTACCCCCCCCCCCATTCCCCAACTCCAGTCCCACACCCGATCACTCCGAGAAACAAGCCTCCAGCTTCCTTCTCCACCTCCGGAGTAGGGCAACTCTCTCCTAACACAAAGGCTACATTCGAGTGAAGGCTGTGGCAAACGAGAATTAAGAGAGGAAAGTTTGTAGAAAACACTGAGAGTCAAGTGTGGCTGTTCATTTCTGTTTCTTTTTGGGATTTTTCTCCCTTCAGGTGGGTAAAGAAAACTAACAGGCTTAAGACATAAGCAACTTAGAAACTGACCTTTCTCATCTCTAAGTGTCAAGCTGACCTTTAAATCTACAAAAACAAACTTCTTCTCAGTAAAGGAACAGGCTTTAACCCTATGAAAAATACTTTAGAGGCACCCTAGCCATCAAAAAAACTACTTCAAAACACTCTGATATGTCAAGTCTGGACGTATCAGAAACAGATGGATTCACTTCCTCTTTGTATTTCATACAAACCCCCCAAAAATAAAGGAAGAGCTTAGAGGAAAATAAAAAGAAAGCGTTTTTGTTCATTCACCACATTTGAAATTTTTGACCAACACCAAACTCTTTCTAATTATATGGCTTATTACTTTGGAGAAATTAGTTTGTATTGCTTCATGAGAGGTGCTGAGAAACATTTGGTCTTTCAGAAATGCCTGGCTCTTCTTTATGTAGTTTTTCTTACAAAGACTTGAAGCCTTTTTCAGTAAACAAACAACCAAACAAACTTCTAGCTTCTGGCATCAGCGGTGAGACCCTTTAGCTTGTAAGCAAGTCAGACCTCAGAACATCCTTGCTGTGGCTGCCCCCCACCCCACCCTGTGCCCCCAGTGCTGTTCCTAACCAGGGGAAAATCTCTCCTCTCAGAACAGCTACTGAGGGGTTTCTAATGTGCCCCGAATCTTAGGTACTAACAGTGTTTTTCAAACTGCCACTTCCTTCTGGGCTGTACGGAAACAGAAGGACCAGTGTCTATCCCTGTGATGCTTCAGCCTCTGTGAATGAGAACTGGTATCTCAGAGTGTGGGTTCCTGATATGAACGTGGGGTGTGAAGTAGCTGCAAATCACGTTAGGAATGTACTGAAATTCTAGACCTGGAAGGTCAAGCTTGTGAGAAATACTT
>OU015744.1:148243345-148284725 GCA_907169655.1 Acomys percivali | reverse complement strand
TGTGTGTGTGTGTGTGTGTGTGTGTGTGTGTGTGTGTGTGTGTGTGTTCAGGTGGGGCTCACACACTGTGACCTGCATGTCAAGATCAGAGGTCAACTTTGTGGAGTTGGTTCTCCCCTTCCACCTTATGTGGAATCCAGGAATTGAACTCAGGTCACCAGGCTTTCGAGGCAAGCACCTTTATGCACTGAGCCATCTCACCAGCCCCTGAAGAGTTTTGTGGGTTTTTTTTTTTTTAGTTGTTTGCTTGTTCTTACTTTTATACTGTGTGCATTAGTGATAGGTAGCCTACTTGACTACATAGAAAGTCTCTTGGTCTAGAATATAGGCTGTTTCAGGCATCTTCAGGATATCTCACAGAGGTGACTTGGCCAATCTGCTGTTGGTAAATGGTATCTTCTGAGGATCTGTGGAACTGGGGCCGGCCTCCTTCTCTGTCATTTAGCTGAAGTCCTCTTTTTGCCCAATCCTCTTCCAAATCATACTTGCCATTTGTTTGTTTATAGAATTAGCGCTGTGCCCATAATGAACAATCAGTGGACATTTTTGGAATGGATGAGTGAAAGAAAAATAAGGCTGTGATTTCATTTTAAAATAATAGCTGGGGCCAGTGAACATGGCAAGAGATGGGTAATGTGTGTGAAGACCTGAGTCACAAGGAGGCTGCTTAGAGCCTTGCTAGGGGTTTGGAAGAGCACTGTGAAGAGCGCTGTGAAGTCCGCTGTGAAGGTGGTCTTGATCTTGGACATCACTGGATTGAGAGATTCCAAGAGGATGAGGAAAACACGCCTCTGGGTGTGTCTGTGAGGACACTCACTGACACCATTGGATCCTGAGGGCTCCAACCTAATCAATGTCAGTCCATTGATGGACTCAAAATTGAGCAACTACTGGGAAGTGATGCACTGTGGAAGGTCAAGCCTAATTGGAAGCCTACTAGGCTATCCTTTAAAGATTGTATTTTGACAGTGGCCCCTTTTTCCTTCTCTGTTTTCCAGCTACTGGGATGTGAAGAGCCCTGCCCCACTGCTGCCTTCTGCCATGATGATCTGAAGCAGACCCAGAAACGTAACGCCAGCAGGCCATGAACTCAAATGCCTCAGCCCCAGATAAGTGTTCAGATTTGGCATACAGAAGTGGACACATTGATTCCATAACAGAAGCATCACCACCAGGGAGCCAGGCACACTTCTCATAAGCTCTGCCTTTCCCACAAGCTGTGGGATGCCTTTGGGTCTGGAGACAATGGGTTATTACTTCCTCGCCAGGCCCTAATGAGCTCACTCTGTACCACATTGAACCTCAGTCTTTTCTTTGGAAAAGGAGACTTCACTGCAGCAAGTTCTGGAAAGCAAATGTGCAAGCAGGCATGCACTGGAATCTACATAGCATAGGATGAGTGAGGAAGATGAAGGCAGCACGATGTCTCATGGGGAGATAGATGGTCCTGGGCAGGCTGATGATGTCAAACCAGACCAGGTTTCTACAGGAGACTGTAAAATCTCTACCTTGGGAAAAAATTGAAAGAAAGGTAAGGAAGAGACTTGGGATGTCAAATCCATAGGTTCGATCCTGACCACTGCATACACCAAGCCTGGTGAGGCACATCTATAATCCTAGCACTAGGGAGGTAGAGTCAAGGGGGTCAGAAGCTCCAAGTCCTGTGCTACATGATGAGTTCAAGATTAGCCTAGGAGGGAGGGAGGGAAGGAAGGAGGGAGGGAGAGAGGGATGGAGGAAGGAGGAAAAAAAAGGAAGGAAAGAGCATCTGTTGTGAAGGGAACTAAGAAAAAGACCCCCACAGGCCTTGTGGTCTCCTGGATTCTGTAAGTATGTGACACCTAAGAACATTCACTGGGGCGCTGGGAAGCTGCTAAGGACTGAAAGGGTTCCTGAATGAATGTGTATTGTTGACATGGGCACAGCCATGGCAAGGACCAAGGCCCCAGACCCATGAGAAACTGGCAAGGCCTTTCTCCCTGTGGATCAGGTTCAGAATCTGCAAAGCCTGCCTCCTATGGCCCGAGTATGAGTGTTCATAGACAACTGATCAGTGTGTGCGAAAACTAGCAAGTGTGGCTTCCTCTTCCTCTCAGGACCTGAGACTTATTGTCTACAGAGACCTCCTGCCAAGACTAGCTAGCCCTCCCCTGACTCCAGCCCCCAACCCCCCCCCCAGTCCTGCACACAATAAACACACCAAAGTTCTGATACTCGTTGGTCATTCCATCAGAGTGCACACAGCACACCTGGACCCGGCTTTTTGTACTTGCATGTGTATATCCATCCTTTTCTTCATTCCCTCACCACCCTAGTCCGGATTCCAGATCCAAAGCTGTGTGTGGGTCCTGGCTTTCCTGCCAACACTAATAAAATGTCTACATGTCCTTGACTGTGGCTGCAAATATTGTTTCTGTGATGTTCACTGGGAGCATCAACAGCTACTCCTTTAAGGCTCCCATACACAAACCCAAGCATAGCATAGGAACTGTCAAAGGGCCCACACCTGTGAGTGTCCCTGAGCCCTCATTTATAGAATGAATGGGAATCAGTTCAGAGAGGGGAAAGGACTTGTTCCAAGCCATGAGGATGATGTGTGGACTCCAGAAAGCCTTGACAGGCATAAGAGGCTCAGAGGTTCAAGTATGAGAGCCTTAAGAGAGAAGCTGGGGATGCTCTCGGTGAACATTAAAGAAACAGTATCTGTGGCTACACTCAAGGACGTGTATACATTGTGTTAGTGTTGACAGGAAAGCCAGAAGTGTCACCAAAACAGTGATCCCATAATGTAGATGCTAGGGACCCAGCCAAATCCATCTCTCCAGCTAAAGAGGGAAATTACCTCACAACTTCTGGGGATGTGGTTGGCGCTGAAACTTTACTCTTGGGTACCAACATCCCTACTGAGGCTTTGGTTGCACAAGATTTCACTTACTTCCTCAACAGAGGCAGAAATGCTGCTTTTGGACATACATTTTGAATTTTACTTTCTATTGTTGACTAAAGAGATAGGCCAGCCCTGCCTTGCTGTAATCACTACCAGCCTTTTCCCTTGGTGTCAGTAAAGACACTGGTTTCCTAGCTTTTAATTGACCTTCGAAACGTCATTGTTGCTTCTGCCACACTCCAGACCATCCAATTGTAGTAAACTGAGTAAACCACTCCCCTTTGACAGCTCTTACACCTCTCAGACTCAACAGTCGCTGGTTACTCAGGAACGAAAATATAAATCTTACAAAATTTAGGCAGTCATTCCGGTTAGTGGCAGCACTGTATTAGAAAGGACAAATGTAAAACATTTCCACTATTTTGGAAATTTCATTGAGATAAGCAGGAGCCCTGAGTCTTTGCTCTGATTGGCCTTTCTCCTTTAGACTGAGCTTGGTGAAACAGTCTTAGAAAATCAACTAAAATGAGTGTGGGTGACAAGGAAGGGGCAAATTGGTCCCTCCATAATGAGACTTTGGAATACACAATAGCGATGGGGATTTTGACAACGTTAGTAGGTTTCTCTTCTTCACACAGAGGAAAACAGAGCTACAGTAAGTTGGTGACCTAGCAGGGACCAAATGACTGAATGAGTTTTCCTTCTCCGTGATTGCATACAGCCTAGTTCTGGAAGCGAAGACGAGCTTCTCTTTCACCGGTACTTTAGCTCTCCAGATCGCAGCTTTTGTCCACGCCAGAGTTCCTGCGTGTAAAAGCACAGGGTGCGGGAGACACTAGAAGCCTTTAGGTGGAGAGTGACTTGCCCATCTGTCCCTTGAAAGGTCTATACAGAGAATGGAATAGGGTGGCCAGGAGCTGTCTGGGACTGGCCTAGTTTTAGCATTAAAAGCCCCACATCCCAGGAAATATCTGGGTCCAAGATGAATCAGGATAACTGACCAATAACAGCACCCCAGGGCTCCAGAGCCCGGATGAAGCAAGGGATAAAGCAGATACTGTACCACACCCAAGTGGGCAGCTAATGCCTTCACTTCATAGATTCAGAGAAAAAGGAGTTCCCTGAAGTAGTGAGCTGGGATCTCCCACTTTGCACTTAATACCCCTCCCGTAGCAGCAACCTGCAAACAGCTCTGCTCTGAAATGGACCATGTCTCCTGGTAGACTGTTACATCTTTAAACACACCTTTAAAAGACCCATAACATGGTTTTAAAACATAGATATGGAGTGATTAATCCACAATGTATGACTGTGTTCTGGATCCCATGGCAGACGGTTACAAGGTGCAGGCATTCATACACTCCTCCTAAGGGGAGGTCTGGGGGTTTCTAATGGCTGCTTTAAGACTATTTTGTTTCTACTTGACTCACCCTAGACAGACGCATTATTCAGTTAACCCCTGAGCATCTGGCTGCAAAACCCAGGCTAGAGATAGCGGAGCATACCAGCAAGTCAAGGTTAGGAAGCAGGAGTCTGGACTCAAGTTTAACTGTGTCCTTAGCTTGGCTGTTACTTTAGGAAAATCACTTGGGTTCTCTGAGCCTTGGTTTCTTCATCTTCAAAGAGGTGACAACAGTTCTCCAGGGAGACTACGGAGTCAGAGAAAGGACAAATGTGGAAGTGCTTTGCAAGCCGCCAGGTGTAACAGTAAGGAGTTTGGTGAAGGGTCCGGAGTACAAGAAGCTGAGCTTTGCAAACTGCAACTCTGAGGAGGAATTATGCACATTTGCTGAGCCCTGAAATGACTGTCACTTAAGTCACATAAAGGTATGAAAGGTTTAAAAAACAAAAACAAAAAACCCCAAAAAACTAGTGAGTGCTAGAATAGAAAAAGACAGCACCCACCGAAACCACAGCACAGTGCCAAAGGAAACCCAAAGAGCCATTGTTTCACTCTGTCACTTTCTTCTCCAGCAGACATGACCTCAGACATTCGAACAAACCTTAAATGCTACATACAAGGCATGAATTCTGCTGAGTGTCTTTTCATAGGTTTGGAACCCCAGAGCGTACGGGAGAACACCTCTTTCTGAATAGCATACATAGAGGACATCACGACCACCAGACGGGGCTCATCTGCAACCCAGTCTGACTCCTTTCTCAAGGTGAGGCTTTCTAGTGCCTGGATTGAGGCAGGGCAGTGGGACTGACTTTGGTGAGGGCAACACAGCGATGGAGACTGAGCCTGCTTCCCTGTGCTTTCTCTTGAGAGCTATGGGAATAAACCCCCAGCTGACCAGCAGGGGGGTGGGGAGTGGGGGTGGGGATGGAATTGGGCTTTTTTTGTAGCTAATAATCCTTACGTTAGTCACTATCAAAACATTGTTGAACAACCTGCCCTGCGGAAGTGTATGCCTTTAGTGACACCGCCCAAGCAGAGGCAGGTGGATCTCTATGAATCGAAGGCCAGCCTGTTTTATAGAGTTCCTGGCCGCCTACAAAAACTGTAAAACAAAACAAACAAACAACACCGCATAACAAAGAAACACACAAACTATGTGGCATGTGTAGGTAAATGTTTCTTTTTGCTCACGAGTCTAAGAGTGCTTTGGGTGGCCTCCAGTGTGTTCATTCAAAAAGAAATTGCTTCGTTTTGTTTGAGACAGGGTTTCACTATGTAGCTCAGGCTGGTGGTGAAGGCATAATCCTTAGACTCCTGGGTACAAGTGTTACAAGTGTTTGCAAGAATACCAGTCCAACCACGAGTGTGTGTGTGTGTGCGTGCGTGCGTGCGTGCGTGTGTGTGTGTGTGTGTGTGTGTGTATGTGTGTGAGATGAGCCTCACATCCAGAGCTTTGTGCATTCTAGGCAAGACCTCTATATACTTACTCACCCCCTAGCCCTTCACTGAGTTCCTTCATGTGACTGCCATCAGTCATGGTCCAAGCACAGATTTGCTGCTCCTGGCAAGGTCCTGGGATGGTTTTGTGGCTGACCAACTAGTGCAGAGCGGTGGCATCTGGGATTTCTCCAATGTGTTGACTTACAGATGAAATTAAGGATTCTATTAGTTTTGGATAAGCAACTACTAATTCTGGTATAAGTATGCTCCAAATATTTGCTCTCCTGTCCCTCCCACAGGCTTGTTCCTATAGCTACCAAGAGAAAGCACGGAGAAGCAGGCTCAGACACCAACACTGTGTTCTGCTGCCTAACACAGGTCACGCTGCCCTCTCTCAGCTGGAGGATTAGAAAGCCACATTTAGAAAGACGAAAATACAATGGAGGTCAAGGCTTCATTCCAACAGCCAGTCTACCTGAGTCCCCAGAGGCAACATCACCACCAAATGATGTTGAGGAGGACATCTTCTGTGAAAATGTCCTCGAATGTCATTTGCCCCTTCTCTTCAAATACAGGAGTGGACTGACAAAGTGCTTGGCCAAGCAGACCTGGCTCTAGCTCTGAATTTGTAAGTCATTTTCTTTATTTTCTCTGTCAGGCCACATCTTCTCCAGAGCTCAGTTTCTTTGTCTGTAAACTGGTAAGTTCTCACTCATGGGGCCTCGCTGCTCTCTGACTCAATATCTTGAATATTTTAACTCAAGCAACTTCCTTCTTTCTGCCACGTCTCCATAGAAAACCCTTCTAGCCTAATCAGCTTTATGATGATATTAGCAATGCTATCTCTTAAACCAGCCCATCATGGCCCTCACTGACTGCTCCCGAATTCAAAGTAAATTCAATCACCAATACATATCCAATAAAAAAAAATGGAAATCTCCAGGCTAAAGGGACATCAGCCCCTGGAAAGGAACAAGCCTCCTGAATAAATAAATCTGCTTTGCCCAATATTTCCCCCTCTTGATTTGAACAGAGGCAGTAAGCCTTTTTCTGTCATTGAATTAATTTGCTAGAAGTGGCTGTAATTTCTATATAAATCCTGAGATTGTTTCTAATTTGCATGTTATATATGAATGTTTATGCATGTGGTGCCAGCCTAATGTTCTCCAGGGATGCGCCTGGAAACTGTATGAATCATGTAAACAAAATTAGACTGAAATAAAAAGAATGTATGATATTTTCCTCACTAGTACTAATTTTTTTTTAAAGTTTGGTTTTCTCCTTAATGGCCTTCCTGCTGACTTTAATTATATTTATGGCACAATTATCCTGTCCTGGGCACAGCCTGGTACACCCAGTGCTCATTTGGCGTCTGGTTTGGGGGTACGGCTAGCAGACAGACGGGTAGTGTGATGGCTGTCTTGTTGGCCCCCTTTGGAGCTGGTGAGGAGGGAAAGCAATAGGTGTGGTGGCTGCGGCGTCTAGGCGGCTTATTCTTCTCCACATCATCTTCTCTCTTATAGGATGGATTCGAGTCATGGGCAAAACGGAACCCAGGCCCAGGGCTCCTTTCTCCCATCGTCTCCCCAGAGTGCTATCTGAAGACCCTTGTTGCTGTTAATTAATGATTTGCCAGCTGTCTACACTGATTTTATAGCATTTATGTATGCACATGCACTGTTCTATAACAACAAGCATTCCGTGGCCATGCTTCTGCATTCGGCAGGGATGCCACTTTCTAAGGTTTTGTTTCCAGAACACCTCTTTAGGTCCTATGTCAATCAGGAAGGGGCTTTGGCTCTCCTCAGGGCAGCATCACTCTGTAGCCCTCCCTGATGGTAATGTCACCATTCTTTTAAAAAACATCTGGCTGTTCCAGAGTCCTCTTGGTTTTGTCTGAAGGAAGAGTCCCTGTGCCGCTGTGGTCCTCTCTGTTTCCTGCCATTACTCTCTGAACTGCTGGCCGCTGCTACAGCTCACATCAGAGGCTTGCAGTTAGCTGGGCATGTGAGCGACTTGTAATGGCATCCCCAAGCTCCTTCTCATCCTAACATTTGGGACTTTGGAGGGATCGGCCATCAGCACCCAGATTCCCATCACTTCTCTTTTAGGCGTAGCTTCTCAGGGTGAATCCATTTTAGATCAAGTCATCCTTGCCCCCAGGGTTTTGACCATTCCCTTCCCTGAAAGATCAAGAGGACACATAACCTGGTGAGTAGACAGTGGGATACACTGGTGAGTTCAACTTCCAGCAATTAGAGAACACACTCTAAATTCATGCCACGCTAAGAGGGAAGGAGGACGCTGTGAGAACATGACATAGTCCCCATGGGAAGAAGAGGTTTGGGGTGTTTGTGCAGCACATGCTGCGGGCCAGGCTTTGTGCTCTGTCTTGTGGCATCTTTGCAACAATCCTGTACGTGCTGCCATTCGGCAGAGAGTGGCTCTGAGACAGAGGAAGTAAATCTCCAGCTAGGCACACATTGCTGCTAAGCTAGGGGCGAGACCTAAGTGAGGGCACAGTGCGCATCAACACTACGTCCCAAAGCACAGAAAATACAGGAGGCAGCAGAGGTCAGGGAGAGCAGTAGGTGAAGTTCATGGTCAGGGAGAGAGGTACAGAAGACCCTGGCAGGAGCTGGTAGCTGACAGGTTGGAGGCAACCTTCCGGAAAGACTCTGAGAAGCCAAGCCTGATGGCACAGACCAATGGTCCCAGCTGTTTGGGAGACTGAGGCAGGAGGATGGACAGTTCAAGGCCTTCCTGGACTATAGAATAGTCTGGGTAGCAGTGAGGGCCTGCCTCGAAGTTTCACAAAGTAAAAAGAAATCTGGGGGTTGTGGCTCAGTGGTAGAGCGTTTCCCTAACTTACACAAGGCCCTAGGTTCAAGCTGTGCTCAGTGACAAATAAATAAAAAAGACTCTGGTGGAGGAAGACAGGATTGAACAAGAAGAAGGTAGCTTCAGACAAAGTCCAGGGTGGCGTTGGAGGAAGCTAGGAGGGTCCAAAGCCCACACTCTAGATTGCATGTGTGTTTGATTTTGGAAGATGCTTCAATCTTGACAGACAGCTGGCCCATTGGATGGGACTGAGGAGGAGGCCAGGGGTCTCTCTGGGCAGCAGAGGCAGGGTCTAATGCCTCTCACCAGAGGTGCCTCAGAGGTTAAAAGCAATGGCCGCTCTAACAGAGGACCTGAGGCCCCAGCACCCACCACCCACGCGGCAGCTCACAACCATCTGTAACTCCAGTTCCAGAGGATCTGCCCTCTTCTGGTCTCCATGGGTACCAGGCGCGTGGCGCACAGACATACGTGCAAGCAAAATACCCACGGACATAAAAATACGTCTTTTAAAAAAGCAGTATCTAAATATATAGGCAAACACTACTGACAAAACCCATGAGTAAGTTGGAAACAGTGTGGCACTCTACCCTCTGGAGGCACAGAGGGAAAGCAGCGATGGTGGCGCCGACCGTGCCTGAAGCTGCACCGGTGTGTGAAGGTCCTTTCCATCTCTTGATCTCTTTACCACATTGCAATAGCTTCGGATATATTTATGTTCCCATCTGACACCCCGCACGTGATCCTAATTCACTTGTCCATCTTTAGACACAGGAGGGTTTTGGTGAGTGGAGAGAGGCAACGTGCCTTTGGGAAGAAATAGTAAGGCAGAACTTTGCTTCAGACAGTTTTCCTTTCCCTTGTTGAATCCATTCGAGAAGAACTCAACCTTCAAGGTCAAAAGAAGGTCACACATGCTAACTTCCTTGCACCCACAGCTTAATCATCTAAAGTTAAAAATCAATTCTTGTCCGAGACTTGTGAAGAGCCGGTAATTGCTTCCGAGTGAAGCTCCGAACACCCGCACCCTCTCCCACCTTCCGTCTCTTAGAGATGAGAGTATCATTTTTCAAGTCCAAGGTGTTGTCAGGACGAGATTGCACAGTAACTGAGTAGGACAATCCGTTAAGATGAAATCATTTTCATCATTATGTTCTTCGGGCAGAAATGAGGCCTCTCGTCAGTGCTGCCTCTGAAGACGGCAAAAAAAAAAAAAAAAAAAAAGCAATATGAGCCAGTTATTAGCAATAGTTCCCCAAAAGTAAAATCCAGCACTGGCTACTGTCTCTCTTTCTTCTGATGGCAAGCCAGCATCCCAAATGAGCGGCTTGCATTTGGTTTTTATAGACAACTGGTTGCCATTTCCCAGCTACTAGATTTCTTCTTTGTCCTCAATATCCAGCTATGTTTGGATCTCCTTTATTACTTAGGTGCTCACTGTGAGCCTGTTTGGTTAGATTTTGTGGCACTAAATAGAGCCTAAGACTTCTAGGATGCTAGTAAATTTCCTATCACAACTACAAACTCTGTCCATCACAGCTATAAGCCCTCTCTGTCTCTGTCTCTGTCTCTGTCTCTCTGTCTCTCTCTTCCCCTCTCTCCTATCTCTCTCTCTGTCTCTCTGTTTGTGTGTGTGTGTGTGTGTGTGTGTGTGTGTGTGTGTGTGTCTGTCTGTCTGTCTGTCTGTCTGTCAGTCTGTCTGTCTCTCTGACTATCTGTCTGCCTGCCTGGGTATTTGTGATGAGGACAGCTTTGGCTTTTCAACCAACTACAGTTGTTAAAAAACCAGTTCTCTGAGTTTTCATGAAAATTTAAAGCACCTATCAGAAGCCTTTTAATTGTAAAGATCAGTTCTGAGATGGAAATGAAGCAATCTATTAAAATAGTACTGTGGGAGGCAGAATTCTTGGCTCCTTTTTAATTTTACTCAACAGGAATGGAACTGCTCCCTGCCCTCCCTCTGCTGGCTTTATCTAGTTGTGGCCCCTTTCAAACAGCCAAAGTCTGGCACCCAGCTCCGCCACAGGGACACACCTGCTGTGGCATACTGCTTCTGGTCTTTAATACCTTAACCCATATTCACCCATTTGTCATCATCATAGCAGCGTGGGTCCGGCAATCCTGCCACCGTGCCTCCAAAAGGAATGACACGCACCCCAAGTTTTCTCAGACCCCATTTTAATCACCATTGACTTCTTTCTGACCAAGCCAAACTTTCTTTTAAGCCTGCTCTGTAAGGCTGGCTAATTAGCCTGCCTATTCCAGAAGTACTGACTTTTTATTACCATTAGAAAACAAAGCCAGGTTTGAGGAAGTGTTGGATGTAAGCTGTCTCCAAAACTTCAGGAAGGGAACCCCCACCTTCGAAGGCCCCTCCTCCCCCAGGAAGATTTGTAGTCTGGTTAGAAGGACCATTTAGATGATGAAAGGATCCAGTGGACAGCCCCTGATTTATAACCAGTGTGATTTTTTTTAATATCCACCAAATTAATATTTTTATGTCTGTTCCCCCATCAAGTTGCTTGGGTTTGAATTTCAAGTAGGGTAACCTGCCAAGATGGTGTAGTAAAATACGAACTGGACCATAAATCCCAGCAGGGGTGGGAGAACATAAGACAGATTGCTAACACCTTATAGGAAAAAAATACATTTAAACAAAAAAAGAAACAAACAGGAATTTGCTTTAAAGTATACAGAGCCCAGTGGGGACTGGAAGAGACAGAAGTGGGCTGGATATGAGACTGTTTTGTCCTTCCGACATTGGTTTCCCGAGGAATCCAACTAGCAGAAAATCATTCTGGTAGGTAACCCAGGCGCATTGGGTCTTTCACTCCCCCAGGGGCAGGGAGGACTTTCTAAGACGTGTGTTTAGAGATGAGGCAGAAATACCGTCGAATGAGCACCTTAACAGTTGGCTCTCTCAGCCTCCCCTCCGCCAGAGTGACCACTTCCACAGCTCATCAAAGTCCCCTTTCATTAGTGCCAGGCCACGGGAAATAAATGCAGCTGGCAAGAAGGAGGCTAAGTTGTAAGAAGAAAGCCATGTGTTTCCTTCTCAAGACTAAAATCATTTCCCCGAGAGCTTTTACAAACCTGCACGGATACGGCTTGGCAGGAACACCTTGATTGCATCTACGGTCACCGGCAACCAGCAGGAACAACAGAAGCCTTTATTGGCTTGGTTTTTATAACAAGTTTACTGTACCGGACCGTACACAGCTAAGTAAATGCTCTTACAATCTAGCTTATTACTACAGCGATCTGGATAAACCACAGGTCGGATCGTGTCAGGGAAACATAACTGCCGCCCGGGAGAGGTCTGATAGAACTCATGCAATAGCCTATAAAACAACCGCGAGGCCTGTCTGTCAACACCATTATCAAGGCGGTCCGCTAATCCTTCTCGTGTTCGGCTGTCAGTCCGTGAGCGATGTTGTCTTTCCCTCTCACAAGCGGTCAGTGCCTGGCTCTCAGGACCTACAATGTGCTCATGGGAGACAGCTCTAACGAGCGGCACCCCAGTGTCACAGTTCAGCAGGCGCCACGTTTCACTGAAACACGTTTTCAAACCAAATCACCAGGTCCCGTAACACTTTGCAATCACACGCTCGGACTTCCGTCTTACTCTTACTCGCTCTGGGCTCAGAGGCAGAGTCATGGCCAAGGCTCTCAGAACACGTGACTGGCAACAGGAAGGCGCAGCCTCTGACCGAATGGCTATTTAAGAGACTGGCTAAACTTAAATCAAATGGACCCCATAACCTGGTGTTATTTTGGCCCAAGGACATATAAAGATTTTGAATTTACCAACTATAGATATTTAATTATAACTGTGTCAGGAGAATATCAAGTGAAGACGAACACGGTACTTACATAGATACAGTCCATACACAGGTTCAGTACGGATGCAGCTACCGTACATGCATAGATATAGCTCATACATATTTTAAGAGTAAAGTTGACATAGGGGAGGGGAGTGAGGGGGAAATGGGAGGGAGGGAGGAATGAGAGGATACAAGGGATGGGATAACAATTGAGATGTAATTATGAATAAATTAATAAAATATATT
Organism: Acomys percivali; assembly: GCA_907169655.1. Classification (NCBI taxonomy): domain Eukaryota; kingdom Metazoa; phylum Chordata; class Mammalia; order Rodentia; family Muridae; genus Acomys; species Acomys percivali. Next base: position 148,272,085 of record OU015744.1, on the reverse strand, counting down.
TTTAAAAGAGTAAAGTTGATTTGTCAGTTTGATATACTAAAACTATAACAGACTCCAGCTTTTCAAAGAGGTCCTCACAAAAAGAACAGCATTCTCCCAAAATAAGTGAAAATAATTTTTCAGTGGCAGGATATAACGGCAAGTTGTCTGCATCCAGTACCTGCACTGTAGCTATGCACCTGGATTTAGGAACAATACACAGCAATATTTTGGGATAAAGTCCTAACACATCTACAACTTATTTTCACATGACTCAGAAATCACACACATGCACTCACACACGCATGCATGAGCATACACACACATGCACGCGCACACACACACAGAGAGAGAGAGAGAGAGAGAGAGAGAGAGAGAGAGAGAGAGAGAGAGAGAACAGAGACAGAGATAGAATGACAAAGCAAACATTTAAAATGTTACCATCTGAGGAACCTTGTAAAAGGTACATTACAATACTTGCTACTCTTAATGAAATTATTAAGTAGATCTCAAGTTTTTTTTTTTTAAGTTTTGCTTTATGGCATCCTGCTTAGGCATTCAGGGTTATCCAACCCTGTTTGTTTGCTTATTTGTTCATTTGTTTATATTTTGTGTTGCTCAGGATTCAACACAGGGCCTTGCAAATACTCGGCAACTGGTCTCCCACTGAGCCTGCCTCTTTTTACTCTTTTTTTTTTTTTTACATTTTATTTTGGGACAGGGTCTCATTAAGTTGCCCAGGCAGGCCTTCAACTCGTGGTCCCCCTGCCTTAGCCTCTCAACTAGCTGGGGTTACATTGTTGCTTATTCAAAAATAAAATCTTAACAGATGGTCCTTGTAAGTTCCCTAGGTTGCTTGCCAACACTGATCTAAAAAGAATTTGAAGTAGGTTCCATTTAAGATATCACTAAGTAGGGCTGGAGAGATGGCTCAGTGGTGAAGAGCGCCGCCTACCCTTCCAAAGGTCCTGAGTTCAATTCGGTGGTTCACAACCATCTCTAATTGTCTCTGATGCCCTCTTCTGGCCTACAGGTATACAGGTAGGCAGAATACTGGATACATAATAAATAAATAAATAAGTCTTTTTAAAAAAGATATCACTAAGTAAATTAAGATCTTTTGATGTATGTGTTTAAACTGGGGTAACTGATGAAGGCAGAGAACTGGTGAGGAGTGGGGAAGAGGGGCAGTCCAGGGGAAGGCCTAGAGAAGGCTGGTGGTATAAGGGGGGAGGGTAAGTGGGGGAGGAGGAGAGAAAGGCAGACAAATAGGTACACAGAGTTCACTAACACGTAAGACCTTCGAAAATGCCAAATGGAAACCTGCTACTGGAGAAGCTTCCTAAAATATCTACAAAAAACATACACAGAAGGAGCTCAAATGTAGTTGCCTATAACAGGGGGACAATGCCTCCCTCAGACTCTACAGACTTTCAGATAAAAGGCCAAGTATCAATTATAGGTTCCCTTTCTTGGGGTTGTTGGTCAATGGAGAGTCGTAGACCCTCCCAAACATTACAGACGGCTGCTATTGCTCTTGATGACCCTTCAGAGCGTGATGGTAAGACCCTAGTGCTGAAGACGCCACACACTTGAATCACAGCCCATGGGAAAGTCATCCTGGTGTGATCTGGAAGCTTCTCCCCTACTAGCTACCTTCCATATAGATGAAAGGCTCAATGCACACTACTTGGAAAGGAAAAAAATAAATAACAGTCTTTTCCAGCTGTAAACCTTGCAAACTAGAATAAAGACTGGTCTATAAGGACATGTCCACTGCTGCAATAGTGGTGCAAATGTTATGGTTTTAACCCACCACATTCGAACTGGAAGATGGAACCCATGCCTGGGTACCATTGACTGGGTTAAAAAAAAACCATGGCTGGTTAAGTCCTGGGAGCTAGAGGAGAACTTAATGTTGTTATTCTGCAAATAGACACAGTAATAAACTGTCCTCGAGTTCTTTTTTAAAGCTGCTTTTAGATTTATTTATTTCATGTATATAAGTATTTTACCTAAATATCTACATGTGTACCATACATATGCCTGTTGCCTACAGGTGTCAGAAGAGGGCATTATACCCCCTAGATCTGTGGTTATAGGTGCTTGTGAGCAATCAGTTCTCTGTTGGTGCTGAGAACTGAACCAAGGTCCTCTATAAAGACAAGTGCTCTTAGCCACGGAGCCCTCCCTCTCTCCAGGCCAGTTCTTATCACTATACCCACAGATTAGTGGATCTCTCAACTGGCACCAAAGAAGCCCCTTTTACAGTACATGGTGACTGATACAGAGACCCACAACTGGTCAATGTGCAGAGAATACTAGTCTGTGGAGTGGTGAGCTCTAAGTCGGGCACTTCTATCTCACCCTCTCACTGCAAGACTCAGGAGTCTTTGCAAAAGCCGAGGTAGGAAGACTGTAAGAGCCAGAGGTGGCGACCGTCTGCAGCAGGATAGCACATTACACATGTGACTGCAGACAGAAGGCAAGGTCAGGATCAAGCCAGTCATGAAGCCACACTCCTAGCTGAGGAGCTACTGGCAACGGATGGGCACTGCGGGGGTGGGGGTAGGGGTGGGCGGAGTTCTTTTTATGGATATGGTCGATAAGAGCCTTTCCACCCTGAAGCGGATGGTCCTATATCCTTGCACCTGCAGTTCGCACAAAGTAGACGCATTAGACTTTTTTTTAATTGTCAGAGGAAAGTGGTGAGGGGCGAATGGAAGAATTGCACGGAAAGAAAGAGGAGGATTTGATCAAGATGCAGTATACGCATGTATGAAACCCTCAGACAATAGAACACAAGATCTCACTGGGAACTTTCACTGTGTGGGAGAAAGAGGCAGAAGGAGCCGGCTCTGGAGTGCTTATGGAAACCTTCAGAAAAGGCTTTCGTGGGCCTCTGGAGTGAACATCTTCACCTCTTCAGACAAGCCCTTCCCTTGGGTAATGGAAACATCCCTAGCACACGCCTTCCTGCGCATCATGTCTCATCTGGGTTGAAAGCCCTGCTGACATTCATTGCCTAAAACCTGCGTTTCAAGAGGTTTCCACTCACTTTGAGCTAAACATGTGGGCCCCAGCCCTGCCCAAATACACATCATATTTTCCTTTTTCTCTTTTGACCAGAAATGTCTTCCCGCTGCTGGAAACTGACACATCTGAGTTCAAAGCGCCTGTTCCCTAAGCCCTTCAAAGGAAAAGGGGCCAGCTTTAGCACATTCATTCACACGTGCAAACACACATGTGTAACTATATGCGCGCGCGCGCGAGCATGCGCACACACACATACACAAAGAGCCAAAACCCACCACTCAGTAAACACTGTCTCGGTTCCGGAACTTCTGGGGCTGTGGACAATGTCCTGTTATTGAGCATGCGCGTAGCTTGAACTGACAATAAATTGAGGCACTAATCCTGAGGTTCAGCAGCACCTGCAGAACCAGAGAAGGATGTCTCAACAGACGACACGCGTATAAATCACATTTATTTTCATAGCACATTTAAATAATGTTTCAGCCTTGGGGATTTTCTGTCAAGTAAAGAAGCATCACCCAATGAGAGTGCGCGACGTCGCTCCAATCCGCATGGGCCCCTTGCAGCTTGGGAATAAAGCCTGTGATTTATACGGTTGTCATCAGTAACATCAGGGGCTTCCTTGCCTTTGCACACGGCGTTGCTGTGCATTGGGTTAGAAGTGATAATTATCTGCAAAATAAACAAAGAAAAGCCCCCGTTTTCTCTCTTAATCACACCCAACAAGACAACAAACACTCATACACATGTATTGGCTCACACACACACACACACACACACACACACACACACACACACACACACGTTTGTTACAAGCTAGAAGAGAGAACCAGCCCCATAAAATATGATCCTTTGCAGCTTGGTGATGGCCTGCTTTAGGCAGTCCTGTCTGTCTGTCCATCTGTCCCACCCCGCCCCACCTCTCCCCACCTCCCCCGCCCCTGGCTCCACCACCTCAGCTGGCAAGCCCCTGTGGTGCTCAGGCCTTGTAAGTGTGGACATCAACATGGGGTCAGGCTTGGGTGCCTGAAATCTGCCACACACATGGAGGGAACAAATCAAATTGCTTCCACACAGGGCAGGATGGAAGTGTGATACCAACTTAACCTGCCACTTTGTATCTTGTTTCAAGGGAAACTTTGAGCTGAGCCGGCTCTCACCTCGTTGCCTTGGAATGATGGTTACACTCTCTGTTCAAGGGGACTGAGAGGCATTATGTTGAAAGCCTTAGGGATACTGGAGTTTCGTTTCTTTCTGTATCCCCTTTCACTCCCTTTTGTTCAACTCCTCTCCTGTCCTTTTTCTCTTCTTCTTTGCTTCTTCTCTTCCTCCCTCTTTCTCTGTTTTCCTCCCCTTCTTTCTTTCCCCTCCTTCCTGTTTTGTTTCTCCTTCCTCCTCTTTTCTTTTCCAGTCTCTTCCTTTCCTCTCTTGTTGGCCATTTACTCTATCAAGTGCCCATGTATGTTTTAACTCGAGGCCACCATCCTCCTGTATGCGTGTAAGCTGCCGTTGGCATCAGATAGGCACAAACTACGGCTGCGTGAGGCATCCCCAGCTAACACGCGACAGACCCCGCAAACGTCTGGATGTGCAGCAGGTCAGACTGTAACTGCCAAAGTGTTCAACGCACTCCATCGGCACTGGCATTCACACCATCTGGGGGCTTTATCATCAGCAAAGCTCATTCTGGTTCTGCGTGTGATCACAGTTGGACTTCACACAAGCCTGTGTGACAGGAGAAGACAGGATGGAGAAAACTCAGATATCGCACAACAGTCCTTCTGCCGGGACAATGGTTCTTGCACTGAGGCCCTTCCTGCTTGCCTCAGGATCACTGGAGATACCGGAAGCAGAGCCTCATGCTTTGCTGCTAACAGCCATTCTGTGACCCACCATGGACGGATAATGGATAGCTGGTGACAAGGGTGCTCAGTAATCAGTTCCCCTTGAATCAGCCTGGAGTCCAGGTCAGGATTCCCCAACACTAGCTGGATATTTCTAAATGAGGCTATATCCCAAGACATACATTCCATTCTGATATCAAAGGATGGGCTGTTCATTTTATCTTTTATTTTAGAAAAGACAAAGGATTCAGTTGGCCATAAACTTACTACATAAGCAAAGATGATTTTGAACTTTTTTTTAAAGATGTATTTATTATTTATACAGTATTTGCCTTCCTGTGAGCCAGCAGGCCCGAAGAGGGCACCAGATCACATTAAAGATGGTTGTGAGCCACCATGATGGGAACTGAACTCAGGACCTTTGGAAGAACAGACAGTGCTCTTAACCTCTGAGCCATCTCTCCAGCCCTGACTTTGAACTTTTAATCCTCCTGTCTCCGCTTCCACAGTACAAGAATTTCAGGTGTGTGACACTGCGAGTGGTTTATACGGCGCTGCGGATCAAGCCGGGGCTTCAAGCATGCTAAGCTAGCACTCTGTCAACAGTACTGTGCCCCAACCCTAAGGGCCGACTTTTCATTGGCCCAAATATGACTTTCATGAAGTGGAGAGACACTCTGGTATCACCTATCAAATATTTCCTGTAACTTAAGGGAGAGTTGTGATCTTTTCGCATTTAGGTTGAGATCACCAATTTGGCTTGAAGAATTGCCAGCCCATGTTTCCCCTTGAAGTCTGGTTGTCTGTCACATCAAGGGATGTCTCCAACAGTCTCCTATGTCTGGACAGAAGCATCCCTGTTTCTCATCTTCTTAATTTCTCAACCTTGTTCTGAAGTTGCACGCTGTGTCACAAGGAGAAACTTTAAGTTTACAAAGACGATTGCCCCAAATTAATAGTTTAAGAGGTGGGAGGGGCGATTAAAGAAATCAAGAAAGCAGCATTGCTTAGCAGGACTGCTGGAGAGGGTCGTCAGCTTGACCCTAAAAATAGGCTTACCGCCTGTGGGGGTAGGCTGCAGCCTGCTGGTGTATGCTATTGTCCCAGCTTAATTATTAATAGCCCTCCTTTTGCCCTCAGAACTGTCCCAGTTTGGATGTTGAATTATATAGTCACCCTACCTAGGAGCTATCAAAAAAAAAAAAATCCAGTTAAAATAGTTTTTTTTTCTTTGAAGGGGTTCAGGGAAAAAAAACCTAAGACAAAGAAGGAGGAGAAGAAGGAAAAGATGAGGAGGAAGAAGAAAAGGAGAAGGTGGAGGATGAGGAGGACGAGGAGGAGGGGGAGGAGGGGGAGGAGGGGGAGGAGCCGAACACTGGGTTCAGTTGCTCCTCAGAAGGATCCGAGAGATTGCATCAGTTTTGTTCATGTAGTTCTAATTATGAGCCAATAATGTGAACTAGAACTAATTTTATTATAACCACCAGTCTGCAATAAAACAAACGCACAAGGTAATTTGTTGAGTTGTGAGGCTCAGGTGCAGATTAACTTCAGCGCTCTCATGCCTCGAGAGGAAATGCCCACACCTGCCATGCCAACTCCAGAGGGGTGGGTGGGGGTGGGGGTGCCCTCTGGACAGAATGCCACCCTGGATTCCCAACAGATTGAGTGAGGGCCAGGCCTGCAGCGCCAGGCAGACAGCGTGCGTCACACAGACGGCAGGGGCGTGTGACCAGATGCCCCCTTGTCAGGAAGGAGTGCTTGGCTTCTGTGGAATGGCGTTGGTCTCACGGGCGTTTCTCTCTTCCTTGCTCGTGCCTCTGCACTCCTGGCACACCTGCTGCCCTCTTGAAGGTGTCGGGGTTCTAACCACACTCATTGGAACCGTCTAAGTCCTACAGGCAGGGCCTACATTCCCAGTACTCAGTCAGAGACCTCAGAGCATGCCACCTGTACTTTGCCAGCTCCACTGTGTCCCCCTCCCCAAGACTCGGCTCAGACCCCCAACCCACGGCAGCCTTCTCTGGCTTGTCTCCTCCCTTAACCGTGTTTTATTACAGAAGCACACAGGGAGTGAAAAGCAACCCCTCCCACCCTGCTGGCCCCACCCCTGCTATGCCTCCACGCCCTCAGTGATGACAATGATGACAGACTCTAGTGCGCCCTTCTACACGAGCTCCCAGAACCCTCGGTGATGCTCATCTGTGTAAATCCACGACCCAGCACAGTGTGTCATGCTGGCACTCCTGAAAAACAACAACAACAACAACAAAAACCGTAAGAAGAAGCATGATAATAGATACTGTGTACTTATTAAACACTTAGTGCATGCACATGTGTGTATATATATATATACACACACACACACACACACATTAAAATCTGATATTTTAAATTGTGATAAAAACACATGGTACATAAGCCGGGCGGTGGTGGCACACACCTTATATCCCAACACTCAGGAGGCAGAGGCAGGTGGATCTATCTCTGTGAGTTCAAGGCCAGCCTGGTCTACAAAGTGAGTCTAGGATAGCCAACATTACACAGAGAAACCCTGTCTCGAAAAACCAAACAAAAAACAAAAACAAAACAAAAACCACATGGTATACATTTATGTTAAATTTAGTCTTTTGATGTGCAGGTGACTAATGTGGAATGCATTCACTTAGTTATATAAATTGCTCTCTAGGTCATTTTCATATGGCACAACCTACAGCGAGGTATATCCACATGAGGAGGAAGCACTATCTCACCTAAATCTCATACTTTCTGTGGTAGAAATAATTATTATTCTCATCTGGAGATAAGATAATAAGTATCTACTTCAAGGTCACATAGCAAAACAGTCGGTAGCCATATTTGCAACTCAGACACCGTTGCAAGGTTCCGGTAGGTAAAAGCCCTATAAGCTTGCATGTTTGTAGAAGCCACGGATTTTTCTTTCACCATGTGTCTGGCTTTTATCTCTTAGAGCTGTTCATAGGGGCTGGAGAGATGGCTCCTTGGGTAAAGTGCATGTCATGCACGCATGAGAACCTCACTTCAGACCCCAGCACCCACATAAAAAGGCACCGGTGTGTCGGGGGCCGTTCGGAGCAGTGCCGCACCTAGAAAATGGCGCCTCTTCCTGTTCCTGTTCCTGCAAAGCTTGGTAGTAAGCAACTGCCTTATTTGGACCTGCTTGGCGTCTGCCAATAGAGTACGGCTACGTGGCGGACTGTGTTTGGTTTTGCTGTTTGCTATATAACTGCTATCCTGGGGTGCGGGGGCAGTCACTTCCTGAAACCTCCCGAGTAAACCGCTTGAAGAAGGATCCTGGTTGTCTGTGTCTCTTTCCCGCTGGACGGGTGCGGCACCGACACCGGTGGAGAGGAATGCCTGCACCCTAGTACTAGGGGCAGAGTTGGAGACAGGAGGGTTTTAGCGTCTCATGGACGCAACCTTTGCTCTTTTGTAGATTAGGAAAGTAATGACAGGAGGAAGTTAGATCTGGGATGGCAGAGCTTACATGGCAACGCTGCTAAAGACCTGCAGCGTGGGTGCCAATCATCTCTTTCCTTTCTGGTTCACTTCTGTACCAACATTTGGCATAAAGCTGGGTCAGGCGGCTGATGCCTCTGCTCTGTGTTCCCTCCTGCTGCCAGGACCTGCGTTCTGGTCCAGCCCCCAGGGCAGAGCTCTCCTTTGCTCTCCTGGTCTCTTACAGCTAACGCTCTGCAAGGCTCCCCTTCTCACGGTGAAAATGCCTCGGAACACCAACATCGGGAACAAACTCATTACAGTGCCCTATCTGTGATGCAAAGAAAAGAAAAGAAAATTTTGATTATCATGATGCCAGCAGCATTTGTCGCTCTGCCTGTACCCTCAACACGGGGCATCAGCAGAAATAGCCTTCGTTTCATGGTAGGGGACCCTCAGTACAACTCTAAACACAAAGAAGCACAACTTTCTCTTGATTTTTTTCACGGAGATTTCAGAGTGACCAAAGGAGAAAATAGAACTTGTTGGACGTTTCTGTTTAATTATAAAATGGGTGCAGGCTCTTTACTCCTTGCTGATCGTCTGCTGGGACATTGGACAGCTGGGCAGGAGGCAGAATGATCTTTCTGGGGTATCTCAGGTATTCGAAGGCTTCCACGATACTGAACTTTATGCACTGAGTATTTTTATTGTCCACTCGATTTCTCTGTTCACCTAAAACATCAGCCCATTTTTTTAAACATATGCCATAGAGTTGATACCTGCACCGGCTGAGGGCCTCTGCTCAGACCTCGGCTTCTGCAGAACAAGGACTTTTCCTGCAGCTGCTGTGGCTACACTGAGGTGCCCCACTGCCTGTTGTGTGAGCCCTGTTTGGTGTCTGAAGAAAATGGCTGGCTGGAAGACACTGTAAGAGAACTAAACTGGACCAGCATACCCTGATTATTAGTCAGCATGCTGTCACATAACAAAACACTGGAGGCAGTTGACTTATAAAGAGAAAAAAAAAGGTATGTTGGCTCGTGGTTTTGAGGGTTTCAGTCTATGGCTGGGTGGTCCCATTGTGTGGGCCTCTGTTTAAATAGAGTCCGGTGATACAGACATGTAACCAAAAAGCTGTCCCCCTCAGGAGGTGGTGGTGTGGAGGGCGGAGGTGGGGCAACTCCTCATTGGGGTCTCATTTCCGTACTTGTATAAAAGTAAATCTTTTCACACTGCATGTAAGGAGAGTTTCGGTCTTCATTTTATGAGAACACATGTACATCACACCCACACATAGGAAACCCCGCCTAATGAAAACACATGTATGTCCTACCCACACATAGGAAACCCTGCCTAATGAAAATGCATGTATGTCCTACCCAGACATAGGAAACCCTGCCTAATGAGAATGCATGTGTGTCCTACCCACATATAGGAAACGCTGTCTAATTACAGCATCTGCTGCACACTGAAAAACATTATGGGAATTTAATGAGGCATTAAGGGTTATTGGGGATTTCGGGTTTTGTTTTTAATTTTTAAAAATGATTTGTTTATTTTATGTGTGGGTGTTGCCTGTTGTGTACTGAGTGCATGCAATGCCCAGGGGGAGCCAGAAGAGGGCACCAGATCACACAGAGGCCAGAGGAGGGCATAGGCTCCCCGGGAACTGGGATTACAGGTAGTTGTGAGCTGCCTTAGATGTTTCCAGCAAGTCAAACCCAGATCCGCTGGAAGAGCAGTCAGTGATAATTAACCACCGAGCCACCCTTCCAGCCTGTCTCATGTAGCCCAGGCTGATCTCAAATTCACCATGTAGTCAAGGCTGGCTTTGAACTTCTGACCCTCCTGCCTCTACCTCCTGAGTCCTGGGATTCCATGCGTCTGCCGCGATGCCCAGCTCATTTGCTGGAGCGCAAACTCAGGGGTTTGTGCACACTAGGCAAACATTCTACTGAGTCACGTCCTTTACTCCCGAAAGATTCTTTTTAAGCCTTAACTGTGATAATCAGTCATTGCACCTATATGAGGCAGAGGGCCAGCACCATGGGTGGTCTGCCTTGTGCAACCCTCGGATGACTCGCAGAAGGCTTTGCACCACTATTTTCCAGGTGAGCAAACAGACGTGGAGTCAGGGAACTTGGAGTCCCAACCCAGGGCTTCGCAACCTCGCTTTCATCACTGAATCTAGCTGTGACAGACAACTCACTAGCCCATTCTCCTGTCCTTCACTGGCAATGGCTACTTCCCTGCTCCCAAAGAGATGGCCAGCTGTGCTGATGAGGTGGGTGTGGCCCTATCCTACAAGACACTCTCAACCTAGATGCTGGCGCTATCCTCACATAAGAACAGAGAGCCATACAAAGGGATGCACTTAAAATGTAATCCCATGCAAGGGCTCCCCGCAACACGTATGAAAACTAACTGCCATTCACCAGGCAGCTGCATCCCCAGCTCCTATGCCACACACACCCTCCATGCCCTATACGGTCCCATAAAGAAGAAATCGTCACGCCCACCTTATAGGAGAAAAGACCGAGGCTGAGAGAAGTTAGGAAGCCTGCCTGAGGTTAGCATCGCCGCCCAACCAGAGCTTTCTGAGAAAGACAAGACTCCAAAGCTCTATCTTTCCACCCTGTACCTCTTCCTTGATACCCAAGCTCTCCATCTGCCTCAGTGCCTGTTCCTGGAAAGCGAGGAGAGGGAATCTGAGACTCTCAACTCACTGATATTGAGTGATATTGAGGCTCGGCGGGTTCCCTGGTGGAGTCAGGCACAGTCAGCTGGGGTACTGCTGCCTCTCTCCTGTCTAACCCTCCTTGGAACCCTCCCTGGCTCTTTGTATAACATTTCAAGGCTCATACAGCCCCCTGGGGAAGCCTTGAGAGGTTTACCCCTGCCCCTTACACACTCCTTGGGCTGTGCTGTCCCTTTGTTCTGTGCCACCCTATCCTGTCACGTTCTGCTCCCCTCCCCACCTCCAAAGTCCCGGCCTCTGGGGAAGTCTCCCTTCCTTACTTGCAGTGTGGGTGCTAACCCTTACACTCCATCTGCTCCAGACAGCGAGTACCGCCAACATGCATCCTTCCTAGGCCTGGAGTTCCTGAACGCATGGACAACATCTGGCCCTTAAAAAACAAACAAACAACAACAACAACAACGGCCAGTTGCACTGTATTGACTGCCACCATCATATGAGGATGTGGGAAGAACGTAAACATGCCCCCTCTTTTTAAAAAATAATATTTTGCAATTTTAGTGGCAGCGTTTAGAAGTCAATCAGTGCATCGCCCTTTGGAGTATTGTGGACTTATCTGAGCTATTGAATCTCACAAAATAGACTGGCTCTGTACATCTTTTATTTAAATGGATGGTCTCAGAAAGAAAAAAAAAAAAGGAATGGTTTAATTATTACATGTAATAATAAATCTCTAAAATTAAAACTGTCCTATGTTCAACTGATTTACAAAGACTGTCTTTATGGACAAAAGAAACTGCTTAATAACCTGCCTTCTGAAAAATAATTTTTTAAAGCCATTAATTTTTTGGAAGTGAAAAGGCTTCTCTCCGATGTAATACTTGCTTTCGGTTTAAATCTAATACTAGTATTGATGTACAATTACTTTCTCATTGTGGTAGTGCGCCATTTGAAAAGGGCCTGAAAGACTGAAGCCGACATGGGAAGCAAGGACTCTCTCCTCCTTCACAGGAACCTGGCCTCCAAAGTGCCAGGCTCATAAATAAATCAAGATTATGCTAATCACTAGGGCGGAAACACAATTCAGGCTGTTATGTTTCCACCAAATAAACACCAGGGGGCACTACAGGACCACGTTTTGCAATTTCAGGCGCCATTTTTTTTCCCACCTCAAATTGGACAATCATTTCTTGCAAACAAAAACAAAAACTGTTAACCTTCTGACCACCAGACATTATTTCGTTTATTGTTTTCGATGGCCCATCACCACAAAGCTCAACTAGGAAGGTTTGCGAGGTTATTTGAAAGGGCAATGTGTTTTAAAGAAAAAAAAAGGCAATTTGACTTCTTCATGTCACTGTGTCTGTCTGTGTGTGTGTGTGTGTGTGTGTGTGTGTGTTTGTGTGTGTGATTTACTAGGAAAGAATTTAAACTGTTAAACTGCTGTGCTTCCCCCACATAAGCCTCAATGTTTCAGGCTTTATCTTCATTGTTATCACTCAGGTAACAGCTTTCATTCATCTCCTAATCCAGTCAGTAAATGTCTGTGGGAACCCTTCTCTCTGGCAGCCCCTATCCTAGGCTCTGATATCCAGGCACCAGAGCTACCTTCCATGCCTGGGATCTCACCCAAACTGAGGAGGCAATTTTCTCTTTACCCTCTTAGCACCAAAATCTGTGGGTGGGTGGGGGAGGGGGAAGATTTTGAAAATGATTATTTCTTTTTGCTGTCTCTAGAAATACATTTTTAAAAAAAAAGAGTAAACACACTGTTTTCTATATGGGACAGTCTCAGACTGAACAAAGCCAAGTTGCTGGAGCCATATGCTAAGTGAGTGAATTCTATCGATCAGAGAAAATGGATGCTGTGGGTTGGAGGTTCCTTTTCTTTTCAAAATCCCATGTCCGTCAAAATGAATAAGTGAAATTTAGCAAGAGACTGAGGAAACTAATGCCATTCTTTCTACCTCATGGAAGATGCTCTCTGGACCCAGTAGGGCAACACTAGCACCCATGGCTGGCCGATCAAAGCAGGACAAAAGGGCTGTTTCCTCCCTCCCCCTCCCCCTCCCCCTAGCCCAGTGGTTTCCACAGGCACACATGTATGGTTACATGGATGTTGAAGCCTCTTGTTTCATTTCATAGGCACAGTGACACTATGAGAAACCCCCATCTCCCACAGGACAGCCTGAGGCTTGATCCTTTGCCCAAGGCCACACAACAGCATCCAAAGCCAAGCCTTCTGGCCTCCGAAAATCAAAAGTCCTGAATTCTTCCATCTCGGTCATTGAACAGCTGTCAGCTGACTCAAATCCGTGTTTGGGTCCTCAGTACAAATGGCTAGCCCACTTGTATGTGTGCCCAAGCCCACCTCATCTTCTTCCTGTGTCATGGCAGGATTACATACCCCGGACTTTCTCTGAATGAGGCTTGGACTCAACCAAGGCTTCAAGCCACTGGAATGTGAGCAGGCCTGCCTGTCACCTGTGCAAGCTGCTCTATCTGTGTCACAAGGCTGCAGATACCCAGCAGCAACCTTCGCAGCTGTGGGACCGATGAGGCCACAGCATGAAAGGCAACCAGGTGCCCCCTGAGAGGCTGTGAGAGAGGTGCCCACCCAACACTGAGAAACTCCACAGGGAGGTCGGAGAGCAAGGTGTGACTTCAGCTGTGGTAAGCCACTGTGACTGGCTGGGAATCCTTAGTCAGTCAGCACTCACTACGTAATGTACTAAGAAAGACAATAGCTTCCATGAGAAAAATGGAGATTTGGCCATTGGGATCCTGGAGTCTCACTAGTTCTGTGTAGTAATGGTCTCTCTGGGGGTTGGCGAGGAAGTGTCAAAGGCAGGAACGCCATCCTCACTTGTGAAAATCCTGCAATCCTGTGGCGTTCTTCCTAACCCCTGACCCTCACCGGGTCCAGTTTACAGGTAGGGCCAAGGTGTCCCTGCTAAGAGGCTCTTTGCTCACAGCTTTACTCATCCAAGGCTCTTTTGTTTTCACATGCCACCCCTCCCCTGTGTTCTGGACAGTGATAAGCAGACACACACACACACACACACACACACACACACACACTGCCTTACACCTCAGAAGTACTAGGAGGTGTGCAAATGGCACAGGTGGCATCTGAGGGCTCTGCTTGGCTCGCCGTAGCCACACCCCACCGTGCCCCATCCCCACTTCTGCCCACTTAGCTGTCTTCAAGGGAACATAGACCCATAAACTTCCACCAAGATGAGGGCTGAGGATGTAGACCTGAATCATGAGAAATGTATTTAAAAAAAGAAAACAGAAGGGCTTCATGAATGACGCTTGCTGATACCTGTAAAACAGTAAAGACGCACAGACTTAAATGCATCCTCTGTGGTCTGCGTGTTAACTCAGGAAAGGAAGGGGATGCTAATGTAGAGAAAGTAGTGATGAGACACTGTGACACAGGCCACGAACCACTACAGAAAAGAGCATGTGTGTTTGTCTTTTTCCCACCCACTGAAATTAACTTCTCTCCCTTCTGGCTTGCTGAGGCACTTCAGGGGAGTGCCCTGCCTGTCAGGGCTGGGGTGCAGCTGGACCTCAGTGATTCTCCGGTCTGGTCTGTGGCCTCACAGTGCCTGACAGGGGCTTGTGAGTTACATACACAGCAGAGAGGGGGGAAGGGTAGGTGTGTGTGCTGTGACAAGAATACAGATGTAAACCCATGGACTCAGTTATATACAGTGGAGGTATTTGGTTGTGGACAGAATGTGAGGGAGAGAAAGACAGAGATGCCCGCAGAGCAGGGACACACTACTTTTAATGTCACAGTAAATCTGGTTAACTATTGGATGCAAAAGCTTGTGGGGAGAGGGGCATCATTTCCCCTCTGATATCAGGAGTAGCTGGACCGTAGCTTGTGAGTCTGCCCCGGGCCTGGCTACTCCAAACCCCCATCTTCTATTTCCCTGACTAGTATCCACCCTTGGGGATTCCTTGGGCATTGCTCCCTGTCTTTCCAGCCCTCCAACTTACATGTTCGTCCTCTACAATCTACAGAATCCTAACCGCTAAAGGCACGGCTGGGTACCAACACCCACACTGTCCTTACACTTGACTCTCAATATAAATTACCATCACTTCCAAGGGCAAAAGTCAAGGTTAATGATGGAACAAATGAATGCACAGCTAACAAATAAAAGTGTTCTAGCTCTCCTCAAGATGAAATAAGGTTAATTAAAGTAATTTTCAAAATATCAGCAGGACCAAAGTTCCAGGGAATGTGTGAGCGAGGCCAGCATGTTTGCACCATTAAAGGACTTAACTGATCCAGGCAGACATAGAGGGGGCACTTGCATCACAAAGGTCAAAAACTAGTTAACTTTATTTCAGCAAGCCTCTTTTGTTTTCTGCACACAGCGGCACTATTATATGTAAAGTTCAATGCTGTAAGTATTATAAGCTGATTTCTGTTTATTAAAGCTGAACTATGACGCTATAAAAAAAAGTAATTGATTAAGTTTAACCACTCACAAATGGACAGTCATTCGTAGGTACTTAAGCATGACTATCTGTGGGGTCCCTGCCCTTCCCCACTTTCAGTTGATACTGCGTGGCCTATAAGCACAGAATTGAATACAAAATGGCCGTGTTTCTGTGGCACAGCTGCGACGCTGATGGATCGTGGGAAGACATGGCTACCATTTTTAATTTTGAAAATGTAAGCTTTTCTGGAGTAAATTAACCTAATCACACGGCACGAGTAAATTAATGTCAGTTCATTACCTAATTGCAAAATATAATATTAACCTGAAGAATCTAAATCTACTGGCGACACATACTCAATTTTTATAGTGTGCCACTGACGGGTTTTCTGGCTTATATGTGGTCCTCTGCCACGGTGGCATCTCTGCTAATTGGAAATGCTGAGACTGAGAACACAGATATACAGTGTCCGCGTGGCAGCAAGGCCATCAGGCTGTGCTATAAATCGGACACCCCTGGCTATCTTGCATGGCCAAGTCGGTGAGAATTTCTCTAGACTTACTCCCTGGACCATAGGAAGCTTTTCCCCAAGGTAGGCCTGTAGCTTCCAGCTTCTGTTTTCCCAGCCCTCTGTGGGGGAAATCAGACACTGGGGCCACTGTCTAGTGCCTTCGGCAGCAGCACCCTGGGCCTGCATTTCCCGAGACGACCCTGAACTTAAAAAAATTCCTCCTTGGGTCTCAACCTCAGCGCTTTCCAAGTTGGGAAACTGAATGTAGCAACCTTGAGAGAGGCAAAGTAAACACAGGGCAGCCCCAGCTGTTTGTTTTCCTGTTGACGAATCTGCATTCAGACCGGAAGTCCTCCAAGGATGGATGCCTCCCTCGCTCAGCCCCACCCCCACCACCCCCAGCCCCCACCCCCCACCCCCACCTCTCCTCCAGGACGAGAAAGTTCTAAGCCTTTGAGCATCTCCTTCCTGAGCGTGTGACTTTGTGTGATGACTGTTCTTTACTGCACAGAACAAGCCAAGACCCCAGACAGAAGAGATCAAATGACGGAAAGTCCAGGGATCTTCCTGAGCTTCTGGCACGTGACTTCCTGGAGTGTCCCAGCAGCTTAGGGATTCTGGCTGGAGCGGGTGGGGGACTCCCAGCCAAACACCACATGCTCTATCGCAATTCTGCCCTTTTCTTTAAATCGTGAATCTTCATCTTAATCTTCTCCCTGGGCGTAGGGCAGCTTTGTACTGTATACATTAATTAGTTTTCCCTGAAGATAAAGCTATACGACTCATAGGTTAAAATTACCATTTAATATCCCTAATTGCCCCTAATCTTAGTTTACCGTAACTAGCTGCTTTTGCCATTTAAAACTGTTGCTTGGTTGGTTTTTTGAGACATGGTTTCTCTGCCTCTGCCTCCCAACGGTTTATCTTGCTTGTCAACTCGATAGTATTTAAAATTGCCATGAAGCTGGGCGTGGTGGTACACAGCCCTCGGGAGGCAGAGGCCGGCAAATCTCTGTGAGTTTGAAACCGGCCTGGTCTATAAAGGGAGTCCCAAAGCTACAGGAAAACCCTTTTAGGGCCTGTTCTGAGGGAACATGTATAAAAATTTTAAAATTATACCCAGTTCATTTAAGACTTTTAAAATAGAGTAATTTTTCTATTTATCAAATTTTATCCATTTTATGGAAAGGGGGTATAATTTTTAAATTTTTATCCTCAACTCATTTTGAGTCTAGGTGTATTTCTTTGTCTTTGCTAGGCTGGCTCTGTGGAGGCAGACCTCTGTCATTTAACTTGCAAAAAGGATGTTCCCAGTATTGAACTATCATGGCTACATCTCCTGCAAACAGCTGTGAAAGTTACGTGTTCCCTCAGAGCAGGCCCTAACCCAGCTCCTTGCTGAACTCTGTGAATTGCACTCCCATAAACGCGCTTCTGTGTAAGTCTCGACCGTGGAGCTCTTTTCCATCTCAGGCTAGATTCCTGGGAGTGGACGCTCCGGGGTCAAAGCATAGGATCAGCGCTAAGGCTGCTCACATCTCCTGCACCATTGCTTTATTCCAGAGCAAGCTGACCAACGCATACTCCTACCACTCGGAGGGAGGGGCCTGGTTCTGTCCATGGTGTTGGAGGCCAGCCTACCGTCAATGGTGGGAGAAGCCTGGTTCTCTGTGTGCTCTGTGGAGCCCACACTACAGACACCTCTGCTGGTCAAATGGATGACAGAGCCATGGGTAGGAAGCTTTAAGCTGGGAGCCAGGAGACCTGAACTCGAATTCAGTCTCTTATTACACAGCTCTGTGACTTTTCAGAAAAAAATCTTATTACCAAGAACTGGGAACACTTTATCTATAGGATAAATAATGTTTTTTTTAAAAAAGCTTTTAATGTGTTTTAGTCAGGGTTATCATTGCTGTGTGAAACGCCATGGCCAAAGCCACTTGGGGGAGGAAAAGGTTTATTCAGCTTACACTTCCAAATTAACTGTTCATCACGGAAGGAACTAGGACAGGAACCCAAGCAAGGCAGGAACATGGAGGCAGGAGCTGATGCAGAGGCCGTGGAGGGATGCTGCTTACTGGCTTGCTCCCCTGACTTGCTCAGCCTGCTTTCTTATAGAACCCAGGACCACCAGCCCAGGGATGCCACCACTCAAAATGGGCTCCACCATCAATCCCTAAGAAAATGCCTCACAGGTTTGCGGTCAGCCTAAACTTCTGGAGGCATTTTTTTTTTCAGCTGACGCTCCCCCTCTTTGATGACTCTAGATTGTCAAGTTGACATCAGACTGTCCAGAACAGACTTTGAGACTTTCCTGTCACCATGAGGCATCTACTCATTGCTGTAGGCATATATGAAGCACAAGGAATTGGGTGTGTAAATTGCAAACAAAAAAATAAATTTTTATGGAGGTACTGATTTGAAGTCACCTTTTAAAAATTAAGAAGGGTTATTTTCTTATCAGTATATTTTCTCACATCTCTGACTTCACACAAATGATCCATGCTATTATCTCTGCATCTGTTTCCATGCAGGAAGGCCTGCCTGGCTTTAAAACAGAAGACCTGCCTGACTTTAGCTTAGACTGCTTTCTTACACTAGGTCTTTCCACTGTTGCTAAGGGTGGGTTCCGGTACAGTTTAAATGAGAACAGCATAAAAAGAAGACAATTCCCAATGTTTTGTTCTTTTCTTTTTTCCTTTTCTTTCCTTCTTTCTTTCTCTTTTCATCCTCCTCTTCCTCTTCCTCTTCCTCTTGTCCTCCTCTTCCTCCTCCTCCTCCTTCTCCTCCTCCTCCTCCTCTTCTTCTTCTTCTTCTTCCTCTTTTGAGATAAGGTTTCTCTAGGTAGCCCAGCTTGGTCTTGAACTCTCCTGCCTCTGCCTCCCAAGTCCTGGCATAAAAGGTGTGCACAACCACCACCGCCTTGCAGTTTTTCCATTTTTACTACCACAACTCACTACAAAGACCTCCCATTCCTGTCATTCTAACACCTCTTTCCCACTTCTCCTAGCCATGGTACCTGTCTCCTACAAGGGTTTCCCAGGTTCTGCTTTCTCCTGAGGTCTGTCTCTCCCAGTTACCCAACTGAAAGCTTCACCAGCAAAGGGCTCTGCCTGCCAGGTTCCTAGGTTTGGTCTGCCCAGCTGGGCTTTATAAAGCCCAACATTGTCTCCAAGTGCAGGTGATCTTCCTCATCCAAGCTGTGAAGGCTTCCAGAAGATTCTTCCTCTGCCTTGAGGCCCTATGCAGGCTTTGACCCTAGGCTGCTTGCTCCTGAGGTTGATGCATGTTTACTAAGAGCCAGCGTTGTTTTTCCCAGTAACCATCACTGGGGAAATTTTCTCTAGACTTTGTCCCTTTTGGCCTGAGGGGGGTGGAGGGTAGGTCAGTGCCTCTGGCCACGTTGCTTCTGGGGGCTGTTTCCCCTCATTAATCCTGCCATCAAGATCAAGAACAGCTCCCGACCCAGCGGCAAAGATTAATGTGCATAGTTTCACTCTTTTTCTTTTCCCCTCACCCTGTACCTCTTGAATCACCTACCACCCTCCTTGCTGAATATGCACCTCCCTCCTGATCAGATGACACACTTTTCAAGAAACAAAACTTGCGAGAGGCTGCCTTAGACACAAACATCAAAGTCTCCAAGGAAAATTTAAAGTCATGAGAGCAACAATGTCACATTCACATTTTGGACTGGTGACACTTGGTTTTGTTTTAAATACGTTGGAAGTCTAGCAGTGTCTAAATGTCCAGGGGGCTTAATGAGGGCATTTGTTACAGAAACTCACCAAAAATTATGCAAGTCAAAGGGACAGGATAGAAGTTAATGGGGCTGGCCATACCAGCCTTTCCAACACAGCAGACAAGAGGGTTTTAACAATTTGTTTATAAAAAGGAACACTGCTTTTAAGTTTCCAGACTATAAAATTGCTACAGCTGTTGAGAGGTTAAAGTCTCTGATCCTCATGGCTCCTAATCTCAGCTCTATAAAAGAATATAAAGATTGTGGCATATGTGTCTACAATTGGGCCATCGGGCCCTAGGCAATGACCCAGAACAACTTTCCTCAGAGTTACAACACAGCTGCAGAGAGAGTTATTGGCAACCGGCCTGAGAGAGGTTCTGAGAAGGCGCTCAGCAATCCAGCCAAATGTATAACCTCCTTCCAGAATGGGGTCAAAGTTGTTTGCAGACGCCAAGGATGTAAAAGGAAAGTCAGAGTTCTGGCCAATCAGTAAGTAAAGCCATTGTTGGGCCCCCTCCAGGGCCAGCCATAGGTTTATCTGCTCCTCTGGCAATACTGTCTTATGACTGTGTAGGAGAAAGACGGTGGCACTCTAAGCTTGCGCCCACCGCCACCAAAGAAATCCATTTGATAGTCCAGAACTTTCAGTGACAAACTTTCTTTCACGCCATTTCTTGTTCACTCCCATCGTCTCTGACTGTGAACTTTAGAATTGTTTTGTGGCTGCTGAAACAAATGTCCTAGCACCTATAGTACCTAAGTTAGGCTGTGAAGAGCTCCCAGAACAGGGCTGTCTGCATTTGAGGAATGGTAGAGCTCTGCCTGGTGCTCAGACTCATGTGTGGCAGCTCCATCTCACGTCCCTCCCTCCCTCCCTCCCTCCCTCCATCCTGGCTTCTCAGTCTACACAAATCCAGACAAGGTAAAGCCAAGACCATCGTTGATTGATGATGGGGTGGGGTAGACAGAAGAAAAAAGATGAAATTACATTTGGCAGTGCCAGTGGTGAGATAAATGGATCTTCTGGTCCGAGGGCAGAGCTAGCATCATGCACCCTCCTTGGGTAGGAGGCTTCCTTGCTTCTATAACTGTTGAACCTAAGCAAGTGAAATGGAGGGACACTGGTCCCCTTGACCGTCAAAGAGTCCTTAACTGCCAGAAGCAAATGAGATGACTCTTGTGAAAGGACTTTGGAAACAGCGAAGTGGTAAGAAAATTGGCGACCACAACATATTTAAGGGGTGACATGGCATCTATTCCAAGCAAAAGTTGGACAAAACTATCATTAACACTTTAATCCAAAGATTGAAAGAAAGACTTAAAATCAAACTGAAGACAGTCTATGGAATAGGTGACAATGGTGTTCTGTAAATGAGCCAGGGGCTGCTATGGGTCCAGCTTAGGCCAGAAACTCCATGGGACAGGACTGTGAAGGATAGCCTAGTAACTTCTCCCGCTGCTGGAGAAGACAGCCAGGCTCTCCTCTACTTCAGGAGTGCTGGAGCCCACATGGGAAGCTGAGGGGGACCTGGATTCCTGTGTGCCCATCTCCCTGGACTGCCCTCAGTCTGTGGACTGAGTTACAGCCACAGCACTCTTGCTGAACAGCTGGAGTGACCCATCTTTTAAAATACAGTGGCTTGGTTGTTTTCATTAAATTTCATCAGGAATTTAGAACTCTTCAGAGTTTTGTTTTGTTTTTTTTAATTTACCTAATAGTGCGATTTTCTTAGTCTGCTTTGTGTTGCTGATAGCACAATACCAACAACCTGAACAAATCATATATAATATGTGTGTGTGGTATGTATGTATGTATGTATGTATGTATGTATGTATGTTTATGTTGGCTCATAGTTCTAGCCCAGGATTGAGGGGCTGCCTTCTTCCTGACTGAGTCCTGAGGTGCTGCACAAAAGAGTGAGAGAGAGCTGGCCAAAACTCATTCACAGGAGACACATGTTCAAAATAACATTTTACTCTTAATCATAGGCTAGAGAGCCACTCACTTGTAAGGACAGAGTCCTCCTCACCTCTTACAGTTCCTGTCTCCTCACATCTTTTAATGGGGATTAAATTTCAACACTTTCCTTTTAGGAAAAAAAAATGTAGTCAAAGCACAGCAGTGATTCGCATACTGAGTGTAAGCCCACATTAAATAACATTTTATACAGTGAATAAATTTCTAACGTAATGGCTGAGGAGCTTTAAACAGCTGCCTTGATCATCCAATGTCTCACTCCGATACAGTCGTCTCTTCTCTCTAAAACCTAAGTAATTTAATCTTCTCTCTCTGCTTCCATTTAAGATGTAGAGAAGGACCTGCCTCAGTTGGTTTGGCGGGCAATGAAAATAACTGTAAAGCTGTAAATGCTTAATGATTTCCTATAATGACAGCATGGGCTGGGACATTGTACTTTTAAGTGAAATATTTTCATTTGAGCTATAGCATGTAATACTCTATATGTCAAATCTTGATAGATGGCTAAAATGAAGATATTTTGTTTGTTTGTTTGTTTGTTTTCTGGACCAGATAATTTAACAATTTTCCTTCATTTCCAAAAATTACATCTAATTAAATGCATTAAAAACTCACAGACGAGGCCAATGTTGGCCTCTCTAAAGAGAAGATCCTTCTCCTGCCTGGCAAAGAATGTTGTCACGAGGTCATCATCAGTTTTGTTCATGAGCTCTGCTTTGGAGAAAAACACTCAGTTGGACTTTTGTTTTTCTAATTCGCTCTAATTTACAAAAATCATGGCTTTCCATTATACCGAGCCCTGGCTGGCATCTCAAGGCTCATGGTTGGGGATTCACCTTCGAGCACAGGCAGGCCTTTCACTCTCTAGAACGGACAAGGGGATTGGTCAAATGCACTCATCCCCTGTGGAGGGGCCTCATTCTTCATTATAACCATGGCTAAAGAGTGACACAGGAGAAGTGGGGCAAGTTTGAGAAGAAGTGTCTCCAACTTGTTTTGCTGTTATGAAAATGAGGCCGTGGTAGAGGCTTTCTAAACGCATCCTGAAGTAAGCGCATTTGAGGTTTACCCTGCTGGTCGGTTCCAAAGCTCTGTACCCTTTCCACGTAGATAGTCCTCCCAGGAGCTTTTCCTACTCTCAAAGGCCAACCGACGATGGCCACACCCTTCCACCGGCCCTCCCACCACAGCTACATCGTGTGAGATGGCATGGTCGTGAGCCCATGGCATCCAGGTAACTCAGCTAGCACTGGAGTCATTTGCTCCGTTTACCGAATGAGCAAGTGGCCCTCGGTGGAGTTGTCACTCACCCTAAGCCACACTCCGGGACCATCCACATCCACACTTCCCAGGAAACAGACTGTTCAGACATGTGAAATGCTTCCATGGCACTCACGACACCTACAGCACCCACGGCATCCACAGCAGCCTCAGCACCCTCAGCATCCACAGCACCCAGGGCACCCACGGCACCCACAGCAACCTCAGCACCCACAGCAGCCTCAGCACCCATGGCACCCATGGCACCCATGGCAGCCTCAGTTTGCCCAAGCTGGGCTTGGTTGCCAGGTTTCCCAGTTCTCAGGTGTATTCTCTCCACTATGTTACACCCCCCCCCCCACCAGTCTTTAAAGATCATATAAAAGATTTATTTATTGTATGCGTGTTTGCCTGCATATATGTCTATACACCATGTGTGTGCCTGATGCCCACAGAGGCCGGAAGAGGGTGTCAGATCCCCTGGAGCTGGAGTTACAGCTGTGAGGCACTAAGGGGTCAAAACTAAGCCTGGTCCTCTGCAAGAACTGCACTCACTCTAACCATTGAGCCATCCCTCCAGCTCCACTCACACTCTCAGTCTTTGTTTTAACTTTTGAAATATCTATTTGTCTATCTGTCTGTCTGTCTGTCTATCATCTATCATCTATCTATCATTTATCTGTCTGTCTGCCTAGCATCTATCTGTCATCTATCTGTCATCTATCTATCTACCCATCTATCTATCATCTATTTATCCATTTATCATCTATCATCTATCAATCATCTATCTACCTATCATCTATCTATCTATCTATCTATCTATCTATCTATCTATCTATCTCTAGTTTGGAGACAGGGTCTCACTCTATAGGTCTGGCTGTCCTGGAATTCACTCTGTAGATCAGCTGGCCTCAAACTCACAGAGATTCACCAGCCTCTCTGCTCCTGAATGCCGGAAGCAAATGCGCCACTGCCCCGACTAAGTTTTATTATTTTATTGTATGTGTATGAATGTTCTGCCTGCATGTATGTGTGTAGGTATGATGCATCATGTGTATCACATGCTTGCAGGGCCACTGGAGGCCTGGAGAGAGTGCCTGGTTCCTTTGGAAAGCCACAGATGGCTGTAAACCACCCCATGGGGTGCTGGGAATGGAACCCTGGTCTTCTGGAAGAGCAGCCAGTGCTCTTAAATGCTGACCCTCTTCTTCAGTTCCCCAACTGCCAGTCCTTAAAATTAGCTCACGATCATCAATGAAGTGCTTGGTAATCAACTACATAGAAAATTTAAAATGTGTCAATGACCTGAAATGACAGTCTATTCTGAAAGCAAGGCTAGCCCTTAAAGGTATCATTGTGCATTCCAGTAAGGGTGAAGAATATCTGCATTGCAGGACTGTGTGTCAGGGGTCAGCATGCAGCACCAAACTGGCCTGATTGGCTCTTGTAAACACCGAGCAGTTTCCTGTCTGATGAACCTAATATAGTGGATCTTTCTTTTTCTTTTTTTCTTTTTTGGTTTTGGTTTTTTAAGACAGGGTTTCTTTGTAGCCTTGGCTGTCTGGACTTGCTTTGTAGACCAGGCTGGCCTTGAACTCACAGAGATCTACCTGCCTCTGCCTCCCGAGGGCTAGGATTAAAAGCATGTTCTATCTCACATTACTGTGTCAAGAAGGAGGATAAAACTGCCCCTAAAGATGTTGCAGGTGTGGCTGTGGTGCCACATGTGCATCAGTAGGTGGCAGAGAGAAGAGGGGCTCTGTCCACACTCAGTGTTCTGACTTACGAACAAACACCAGAATGACTTGTAGCCTAACATTCCCTGAAAAAAAACGAGCCTGCTGCACAGGCCCCAGTGGCTCCCAGGTCCAGGAGCAAGCTAACAGACTAAAAGAACCCTTCCTGGGCCTGAGTGCCCTGGGTGAGCAGGAGTTGGCCTGATACAGATAACCCTTGCATGGGGCCATTTGCGTGGGCCAGGTGAGGAGTGAACCCAAGATGGCCACGTAGCACGGGGCCTGGCCAGGGAGCTAACCTGAGACCACCACTAGTTGGACACCACAGAGGCTGGTAGGGGGAGCATATATGATATGACCCCTTCCTGGTGCTGAAATGCATGAGTGGGGCACAGTACTCCTGAGATCACCCTAGACACTCAGAGACCCTGAACACCCTTAAGAGGAGCAAGAAAGTGGAAGAAAGTGGAAAAGAAAGAGAAACAGAAGGATGTGGGCTCAGTGAAGAGAGGCAGAACTGGAGACTCCAGGGTAGTGAGGAGCAGCCTGATGTGAGTAGCTGGTGATGCCACCTGGGACCATGGTGCCACTGGGAGCATGTCTGGGTCCGTGGTCCTGCAGCATCAGGGGTCTGTTACCACCAAAGGCCAGATGGGCATCTCTGATCTGGCTGTGCAGAACTGACCCCACCCCTCACCTGGGCACTGTGGTAAAACTGGCCCTGGGGGCATGAGAACAGGAGAACTGACCCTGCCTCTAACCAGCTGCAGTACTCAGCAGAACATCCCCCTGAACACTGCAAGAGTTGCAGGTGAGCCAGCCCCAGAGGATACGAGTGTGGGAGACCCGGCCCTACCACTCGTCTCCCCTTCAGTGGAATGGATGAGAGGGAGGGAGAGATGACCTTCCCTCTAGCCCCTTGCCACCTATGGCAGGCAGGAGAGCTGGCCCTGAGGTCATCAGAGCAGGAGAGCTGGCCTTGCCCCTCAACTGGATAGCACAATAGAGCCAGCCCTGGATGTGGGGGTTGTGGGTGAGCCATCCCCGAGGACATGAGTGTAGGAGAGCCAGCCCTGCCTTGTGTCTGCTGGATGGTAGCACAGATAAAGGAGAGGTGCCCTCTTCCCATCCCTTGTTCCTTGATATCTATGGCAGCCAGGAGAGTTGGCCTGGGGGTTATGAGAGTGGGAGAACTGGCCATGTCCCTTACTGGCTGCAATAATCTGGAAAGCAAACCCTGCACCTCACCTGGGCAGCAGGGCAGAGCTGGCCCTGGTAGCGGGAATTGCTGGTGAGCTGGCCCAGAGGGCATGAGAGTGGGAGAGCCAGTGGGCTGATCAGCTCAGACATTTCTTAGACTTTTGAATTGGTCCACCCCAACATCTATCCCATTGATGAACTGCTGGAGTACATAAAGGGACAGATCCTTCAGATTCAAAACTACAGGGTCTCCATGACCCAGGGCCACAGCAGGATATCCAAGAGGAGGCCCAGTGAGTTTCCGGTACTGATAGAGAAGCAGGAGCCAGAGGCATTGAACCAGACCAACGAGCCATTGCAATGAACATTTGCAAGCAAAGATGTGTGAGCGAAGGGTACACTGTAGGACACATTGTGACACAGTACAACTCCTAAAACAAGATTTTTTCCCTCTGTTTTGGGGAGGGTGCAACGGTGGAGTGTGCGTTTGAGGGGAAGGGGAGATGAATGGGATTGGGGTACATGATGTAAAATTCACAAAGAACCAATAAAAGGTTTTAAAAGGGATTTAAAAAAGCGAAATTGATCAAAGACATTGATACTTCTAATAATACCCTTTCTATACTCAAATTCTTCATCTGTTCCTATAGAACATTCAACATTTTAAGATGTAGTGAAGGACATTTTATTCATTCATCAAATCCATACACCTACTATGGGCAGGAATATTTTCTATCTATATACATTTCCCATCTATATACATGAGGAATACATCACCAAAGTAAACAGGTAGCCATAGCTACTCTCATACAGTTTACATTCTAATTGGGACAGACAGAAAACAAATAACCACGGTGGGTAAATAAATTACACATTGTTTTAGGAGATGATGTGGGTGAGAGAAAAGCAACAAAGGCTAAGAGGAATTGAGCATTTGGTGGTCATTTTAAAAAGGTACCCAGAGCTAGATTCATGAGGACTATTTAAGTATTTAGCAGGTAAGGGAGCCAGTCTATGAAAGACACAGGTCAGGAGATCCCAGCACAGTGTGTGGTCAGTTCACGGACCTTCAGGAGGACCAGTCAGAGGCCCAGTATCACTGATACAGAGGAAACAGGACGGAGAATAGGAATCAGTGTCCCCACACCATGTGGGGCCTTGAGATGGAGCCTTCTGGTGAGAGTTTAGGATTCTTAAAAAAAAAAAAAAAAAAAAAAAAAAACAGTTATGTAGGGAATATGTTTTTGTTTCTATTTCAAGTGTGGGATATGGGGCTGCTTCAGACTGACCACAGAGGCTGGCTATGATTTGTCTCATGCTCTAGGAGGGGTGTGATGTTGCCAGCTGGAAATAGTTTACATTTGGAATTCTGGGGCCTCTCGAGAGAGCATTAAAAATGCCAGAGCCCTGAGAGAAGCTGTTCCTGTTGCTGCTGGTGGTTCCTGTTGCTGCTTTTGCTGTTTGCTGGATTGCTGGCTGCTGATTGGAGATACCCTGGTGATGAAAACTGGACTTGTCCCAAGGAACTCCATGCTCCTAATCAGCAGAAAGTAGTCTAAAGAGATCTTCAGCCTTTCTCCCCTCTATCCTTCTTTCTCTCCTCCCTAGTGTTGGGAAGTTGGAAGGGATTGGGGTGGAGGAAGGTGGTAGCCGAAAGTCCAGCTGCAGAGCCTTGTAAGTCCTCGTACAGAAGAAATAAGGGCTCTCTCTGGCTTTGCTCCAGTTGAAACAGGGAGCCCTGAAATGGCCATGGGTCAAAGGGGGATATGATGGGATTTAAGTTGTAAATGAGTCATTTCAACTTTTGAGTTGTGAACATACCTTGGACATCTAGGGAGGAGGCAAAAAACAAAACAAAACAGAACAATCAGGAAATGCTGAAGCCTCCGTGTAAATTAATTCAAGTATGAGACAGCAGTAACCCAGACCTTGGTAGCAGCAAAGCCAGTTGGGAGAAAGAGTTGCCTCATGGGATTATGGGCGTCACAGCCTTCTGGATTAAGGAAGTCATATAAAAATAGGAGGGCAGCTGCCCTGCAGGAGGCAGCAGGTTGTAGGCTTCTGGGAAACTCCCACTTCTTTTGAGAGAGTAGTGAGCAAAAGCGAAACGTCTGGGGTGAGTCTAGGTTCTAAGTTGGGACTGCAAGAATGGGGAACATAGGTGCAGTCAGCACACAGCAGTGAAGTCAGGAGTGCAGGTGTGGTCAGGTTTAGGGAAAGCAGCCAGCCAATGGGGCTGGAGAGGTAACTCAGAGCTCCTCTTGCTCTTGCAAAGGACTCTGGTTTGATCCCAGTTCCAGAGGATCCAATGCCCTCTTCTGGCTTCTATGGGTATTGCATGTGTGTGGTGCTCAAGGAGCCAACTAAGAGGCCCTGGGTAGGTGGGTAGAGATGAGGGCTTGGAGTTTCAGAGCAGGTTCAGGACTACAGGTGGGTACTTGGGCAGTTGCCTTCTCTGGAAGCCATAAGACAGGTGGAGCCCATTCTGTGGTTCCGGCTGGAAAAGTTGGTGAAAACTGTCCACTTATCCAGATAATCTCATTTTCTCAAAGATATGCTAAGAAAATGAAATTGCAGCTGGGCGTGGTGGCGCATGCCTTTAGTTCCAGCACTCGGGAGGCAGAGGCAGGTAGATCTCTGTGTGTTTGAGGCCAGCCTGGTCTACAAAGTGAGTCCAGGACAGCCAGGGCTACACAGAGAAACCCTATCTCGAAAAACAAAGAAGAAGAAGAAGAAGGAGGAGGAGGAGGAGGAGGAGGAGGAGGAGGAGGAGGAGGAGGAGAAGAAGAAGAAGAAGAAGAAGAAGAAGAAGAAGAAGAAGAAGAAG
>OU015744.1:148215398-148243335 GCA_907169655.1 Acomys percivali | reverse complement strand
AGAAGAAGAAGAAGAAGAAGAAGAAGAAGAAGAAGAAGAAGAAGAAGAAGAAGAAGAAGAAATTGCTAGAAGGGGATGTTTGAAAAGTATTTTTTTTATTGTTGTGTTTGTTTGGGGTTTTGTTTTGTTTTTTTGAGACAGTTTCTCTGTGTAGTGTTGGCTGTCCTAGACTCACTCTGTAGACCATGTTGGCCCCAAACTCACAGAAATCTGCCTGCCTCTGCCATCCAGAGTCCTGGGACTACCGGCATGTGTCCCCACGCCCAGCTGAAAAGTATTTTTAAATAGCCTCAAAAGTTTTTTTAAGTCAAGGAAATCAAATTACACATTTAAATATTTCTTTTCACAATGATGAGTGAGCTTTTGTTCAGGACCATGTACCTCTGTACAGAGAACTCACAAATGTCTAGGCAAGGCACAAGCACAGAATATCTTGTGTGAGTGAAAATAGACACATTCAAAACAAGACAAAAACAAAAAAACTACCCCCTCCCCCAATATGAAGGAAGAACCCAGAAAGAGTAGAGGAGTTCTGAGGTTGCAGTCTTTCAGACTGCCTCTGGAAGCCAGCTTTCAGATCCATGGGACAGGCCCAGTATCCAATAACAGAAGAAAAGGAATATAATTCTTTGGTGAGAGGTACTCTACCCAATCCTGTGTAACCTTGGTAGCAGCAGAAAAACTTTGTGTTGCAGCATCTAGTCGTTACTTCTACACACACAGGATGTGGAAGCCTTCACACTTCTCTCACCTCACAACAAAAACAGTGTTTGAATCGCAGCCAAGTGGGTCAGGCATGGCTGCACTCCTCCACTAAGCTGTGGAAGGCCATCCTGTGGAAGTCATACTTCAGTGGGAGGGCAGCCGCCCTGCAGGAGGCAGCAGGTTGCAGGCTTCTGGGAAACTCCCACTGCTTTGCTCCATGGTGGAGCCTCCTTCCTCTGCCCTTGGCAGCCTTAACCAATAGGAAGGTTTTGGCGAGGAATTCATCAGCATTCTGTTTTCCCTCGGAAAGTAAACACTCACAAAGGAATGCTCTGCTGCTGCGGCTGTTGGTCTGCAGCTGCAGCCACTGTACACAGCTGCTGTACTCCGGAGGCTCACGAGCTTCCGCCAGCACCGCAGGCCACCTGCCTCCAGCTTCTACTGACCAGCCCCTTAGTTCTTCAAGGCTGTCCTTGGGCTCTCTCTCTCTCTCTCTCTCTCTCTCTCTCTCTCTCACACACACACACACACACACACACACACACACACACACTCAGTCTGTGAAGTCACAGATGCTGTGTGATGGTGAGCCAATTGCTCCCTGACTTCAAATTCTCTTACAAGTAGAGGTGGCAGTCCCCTATGCCTATACCCCCATCTTTTCTTGAGAAGTCCTCCAAGAAAATTATGCAACTGCTGGCATCCCTGTGGCTGCTGTGACTGTTCACAAAGCCATCCATGAGTGCAGTAGTAGGCGCCTTCCCAAAGCTCTGAAATTAATTCCTGGAAAGCCACAGAGGGCCTTGTGCCCTCTGTTAAATCAAAAGCAGGCTTCCTGCTAGCTGGCTCCAATGCGGCCCTGATAGTGTCTACCCGATAACGAAGGAGCCAGGCTCTAGAAAGTGGCCAGGAGTCCTTCATCCCTCCAGCACTAGCACTTAGGGACACACAAGGGACAGATAGCAGGTGTGGGCCATCACAGGTGTGTGAGCCACTGCTGCTGTGTGCCAGGGAGACTTGGGGCACGAGGAGCTTTAACTCCTTACTGGTCAAGACTGCTTAGCCCCACACACTTTCCTTTAACTCTATGTTTGCCGGCTTGTTCCGATTAACACATTTCAGAAAGATGTGTCTTACATTATCATGAAGCCGGGGGTGGGGGTGGAGGGAGGGCTAGCCAAGTTGGTGGATGAGCCCTCTTCTCTATGGCCAAGAGCAGTTTCAGTGGATACAAGCACATTCAAAACAAACCCAAAACCCAAAACCGACCCCTGCAAGAAAGGAAGGAAGAACCCAGAAGGAGGCTGAGCCCTGAGGTCACAGTCTTTAGGACTGCCTCTGGAAGGCAGCTTTCAGACGCATGGGACTGGCCCAGTATCCAATATTGGGACATAGAGAATGTAACCTTTGGTGAGAGGGACCCTAGCTAGCTATTATTAATGACAGCACAGCATGACACTTGTAGGGCTTGGCCATTTTGCACATATTCTCCCAAGAACTCTAAAAGGCACTGAGTGATTGTAACACCCACTGTTAGGGTGTGCCTACACGCCAGTGTGGTTAAGCCACGCCTTTCTTTCTCTAGGTCTAAGTAAAGCTGCTTCTATAAAAGCATGGTACCTCATGTGCAGTAAAGACTAAATATTTATTTATTTATTTATTTATTTATTTTTGTTTTGGTTTTTCAAGACAGGGTTTCTCTGTGTAGCCCTGGCTGTCCTAGACTTGCTTTGTAGACCAGGCTGGCCTTGAACTCACAGCGATCCACCTACCTCTGCCTCCCGAGTGCTGGGATTAAAGGCGTGCGCCACCATGCCCAGCTAGAAGTGATTCTTGATTCAGTGAAACAAACATGTAGTCCTCAGCCTTAAAGGGGAATGTGTCGTCTCCTTACAGCAGGGATTCTTAGCTGGAGGTGACCCTCCCCCATCCCCTGGACACATTTTGCACATTCTGGAGACATCTTTAATTATCACCGTTCAGGAAGGAGGGGTGTGCTGCTGCCTTGCATCTAGTAGGCAGAGAGTAAAGATTCACTAAACTCCTACAATACAACAAACAGCAGCTTGACTTCAAGAAGACACGGTTCACCTCAAAATGTTAACTATGTGAGGCTGAGAAAGCCTGGCCTCTGCACACTGAAGGCCAATCAATACATCAGTGTTTGTTGATTGACATTTGTTTTTTTGTTTTTTTTTTAATGTGAGCTCATAAAATAAAATGGTGAATCCCACAGGACGTGATAGTAGACTGCCTACTAGAGCTGGCAGAGACGTGTTTTGTATATTCCTGAATCCAGATGAGTCTAGCACTAGAATTAACACCACACACCTTGACACAGGAGGCCTGAAAAAGTCTGGGCTGCCAAGCTCAATTAAATGCACATGTTAATTTGTACTGTAAAGGAAGTTAAAATGAAAATCAACCAGCACTGAGAGCTAGTGCCCCCTTCAGTTTGGGGGACATCCCAGTAACTTCCCAGTATAAAGGCTCAGAGCACAGAACATGGTCCTAAGGCAGCTGCCGCTCATGTGAGAGGCAGCCTGGTGCGGGGCCACATGAGGTTGTCACATGCCAAGAAAGGGAGCCTATGGCCTAAATGAGCAGCCAAACTCAGATCCAAGGGGCCGAGGCAAAGAGAGGGCAGACACACACACACACACACACACACTCGCACAGAAAAGCTGGGAGCAGGTTGGCCGGCCTCACTCAGCTGGAGGGCACCAATGATGTAACCAGGAAAATCAGAGTACTACTGTGTGCAGCATGGGGGGGGGGGCTGCCTAGTGTTGGTAGGTGAGCAGGTTGTAGTCACTGGAGGAGGGAGCGCAGTTGTCTGCTTTTGCACACACTGGTCACTCATTTGTAAACACTTGCACTTGGACCAGAGGAATGCTTTGCCAGTTTCCTGAGCCTGATCTGGGGAAGGCCTTGTCATTGCCATGGGCCTGAGGCACTGAGGTTCTTGACGTGGCCACGACTCATATTGGCATAATGTTTTTGTGGACTGGGTATAGTTTAACATTGTTCATTCAAAGGCTGATTTCTCTGTCCCGCTATCTGATTTCAATCCGGACATTGCATTGTGATGCTTATTCTAAGTCTATTCTCCTGTCTCAAGTTTGTGTAAACATGCCCACCATTTGTTCTCTGTATTGCCAATAAAATGCCAACCAGCCAACGCTGGGCAATACAGAGAATAGGGTGGGACCTCTGGGCCCAGCAAGCAGAGGAGAGAGAGGAAATAGCAGACAGAGTCATGAGGAGAGGACCAGGAAACATCAGGGGAAGTGAAATGGACCTAGGATATGATTAAAAAGCAAGTATAATGTGGGAAATTTGAATGGGAGGAAGCTAGACTAGCTTGGGGGCTGAGGACGGAGTAATTATTGCTCGGTATTGTGCTCTCGGCTAATTCAATAAATCCTAGTCTCTCCATGTGGTTATTTGGGTAAATAGCTGGTTGAAAAGTAACCTCTGTATTACTAATAGTATGACTCGATATTAAATATTAATAATCTTTCAACACACTCAGGATTTCATCCACTTCCCAGATATACTATATGTACACACAAATATGTGAGTTCACATAGAAATTATAATCTAGAGATGTTTATACATGTGTACACATATGCATATTATATTTCAATACTGTTGTATGTATACTTACATGAATAACATCAGGGATCAAATGAATGGAAAGCATACATCTCTCTCACAAGGAATCTGTAAGCCTGTACCAAAGAAAAAAAAGAAATTTTAACAAGTTTTCAAGAATTAGTATCATACAGAATGTGTTCTATGTTTGTAA
Organism: Acomys percivali; assembly: GCA_907169655.1. Taxonomy (NCBI): domain Eukaryota; kingdom Metazoa; phylum Chordata; class Mammalia; order Rodentia; family Muridae; genus Acomys; species Acomys percivali. The sequence goes on along the minus strand of OU015744.1, from coordinate 148,238,819 downwards.
TAACATAAAAATCATTCAACAGTAAGAAAAAATCAGAGTAATTAGAAGTAAAAGAATATATACTAATTCACAGATTAGGGAATAGTTCATATTACATTAATTGTTTTTAACACCTTTATAATCTATCATCAGCATTTCTCTTCTATCCTGTATTTATTTATTTGTTGTTTGTTTGTTTATTATTTATCCATTTATTTGAGACAGGGTTTCTCTGTGTAGCCCTGGCTATCCTGGAACTCATTCTAAAAACTAGGCTGGCCTCAAATTCAGAGATCCACCTGCCTCTGCCTCCCAAGTGCTAGGTCCCCTATATCTCTAAACATGATGCTATTTTTAATTTCTGAAAAGTCTCCCACTGGTTTCCATAGTAGCTGAATCAGTTTATCGTCCCCAAGCCGTAAACAAAGCTCTTCTTTTCCTGTATCCTCACCAGCATTTGTTAGCATTTGTTTTCTCGATGATAGGGGTGGAATGGACTCTTAAAGTAGTTCTAATTTGCATTTCCTTGATGGTTGGACATGCTCAACACTTTACGCTGTAATCCACCTGGCTTAGGTCCTAGAACCCTGAGTAGTGGTAATAAGGGAATGAAGAAAGGACAGACACACATACAAAAGCCAGGGGAGGGGTTGTGTGCACTCTGCTAGAGTAGTACCGGCCACATCAGCAACCTGAAACCTCGCCATGTTTATGACATACAGCAGAGGGATGAGGGCAGTTAGCTGGTCTTGGTAGTAGGGGTCAGGAGGCAAGCTGTGTCAGGGGGAGGAAGTGATGGCTGCTTGTATACACTGCTCAATCATTACTCACCCAAGGAAGGCCTCACCATCACCTGGAAAAGGCTTTGCCATTCCCATGGGGCTGAGGCATTAGGGTCCTTGGCATGGCCCACATCAACAATACACATTCACTCACTCAAGATTATACTCGCTCAGGGCTTCATTGACTCCCTACAGCTTTAAAAGGTATTTATTGGCCATTTTTAATTTGCACTTTTGAGAATCATCTGTTTAATTCATTGGCCAGTTTATTGGTTGGAGGTTTGTTTTCTTTTTTCTATCAACCATATAGAACACTCGAGGATGTTACCATGGACAATTACATATCCATGTTTATTGCTTCTGTTTTCACAATAGCCAGAAAATGGTATTGGTATAAATCTCTATCAATTGATGAATAGGCAATGAAAACCTGGTACATATATACAATAGAATTTTATCCTTTTATTAAAAAAAAAAAAAAGAAAAATTCAGGGAAATGGAACAAGTTAGAATATCACATTAAGCAAGGTAATCCAGGATCATACTGACAAAATTTGTATACTCTCATATATATATATACATATATATATAATGCTATATAGCAATATATTAGTAAATATAATATATAAATATATAGTATCTATATTAGTGTACTATATTAGTATATAGTGTATGAACATATACTATACACTAATATATGCTATATAAAATATATTATATATGCTATATATACTATATATTAGTATACATAATATAATATGCTATAATATAGTAACTATATACATATATTGCTATATATGCATTTAAATGGGAATAAGTGTAGGTAGAGGCCAGGAAATTAGGAAGAGACCACTGAGAAAGGGTAAAAGAAACTTTAAGGGAGAGGCTGCAGAGGTCAATAGAACAATGTGATATGAGAGTAGAAAGGGAAATGCTGGAGGTAGAAGGGAACAGTAGCAATGAATAGAAGCCAAGGGAGTTGGTGGGGGGATGGGGCAGCGGGGGAGAGGGGCAACCAAAACTAAGTATGCATAAAAATGACATAAACCTGTTACTCTGTCGGCTAATTATAAATTAAATAAATTTGTTTTTAAAAAATGGAACTAGTCATTTTGGCACCCTTACATATTTCCTGTTTTGATTATTATTATACAAATACTACAATGGGCATAAGCACAAATATTTCTGCCTCATTGCTCACACATATAGTTTATACATTAAGTCCTTCCTCCCTCCTTCCTGCCCTCCCATCATCCCTTCCTTCTGTTGCAGCTGGGACCCGAGCCCAGGCCAGCACCCAGTCTTTGATCTTCCGGTTGTGCTGAGAGCAGTGCTGGGACTGTTGTTTTTTGTTAGAATGTTCCCATTGGAATGGTGTCGTACATTCCATCTGAAGGAAGGATACACATTTAAAAAGGGAGCCGGGAGATGCTGTCTCTGAATGTTTCTGGAAATATCAGATTGATCCAGGAAACAAATCAGGTTTGTATCACCTTTTCCGAAATGACAGGGTGGGGCGGGAGTAAAATACAGTATCTGCAATCTCCGTGCCGCATCAGCTACTGCCAGCACGGCCATTCTAGACCTCACATGTGGATTCAGACAGCAGGTTGTGTCTGAGCTGAAGAACACACTGTGTGCAGAGAGGGCAGGAAAGCTGGAGCAGCAAGGACTATAAATCAAGTAATGATGCAAGTCTCATTTAACACTGAGAAAACAAGTGCTTCCAGATAACCACTCGTCATGCGAGATAAAAGGCGCTATCAATGGAGAGTGGGTGAGCGAAGTAAAACTCAAAGGAGGAAAACAGGGTGGTGTTTATAAGGACTAAAAATACTAGCAGTGCCAGGTCAGGGGCCTTAGCTGAGCGATTAAGTGAGGTGCTGTGGTCCCTGATGCAGGTCTGCCTGAGGACGGGACTCTGTGGAAACAGCAAGAGTGTTAGGAGCCGAGCCTGGCATGGAACTGTCTTCGCTGCAGCTAGGTGGTTGAGCGGAATGGCCCAGCTCTCCTGGCCTTAGTTTGCTCACCTTTAAGATGGAGGTAATAGGATGGGCTGTTTTGTGCAATACGTCCTAGCTTGCTTTCTGTTACTGGGATAAAAACCACCAAACGCAACTTTGGAAGGGAAGAGTTTATTTCATCTTGCGGGTGAGAGTCCATTACTGAGAGAAGCCGGGCAAGAACTCAAGTTCATATCCAGCCACCTTTTTCTTACAGGCCAGATACACCTCTCTAGGGAGGAGCCACCCATGGTGTGCTACTTCCTTATACACCAATTAATAATCAAGAAAATGCCTCACTGGCATGCCCATAGGGCAATTTGATGGAGGCAGTTCTTCAGCTGAGATTCCCTCCTCCCAGGTGTGTTAAATTGACCCAGATTAGCCAAGAAAATATACGTTACATATGCAGGATATATATCCGAAATACGTATATAATGGATATAATGTAATAATGGATATAATGTAATCTCTATAAGCTTCTACCTCATTAGGGTGTTTTAAAATTTAACTGGAAAACTAATGTAAATAAAGTTAAAAAAAAATATTTTTGTTGCTGCCAGGCGTGGCTCTGCACACCTTTAATCCCAGCACTTGGGAGGCAGAGACAGGCGGATCGCTGTGAGTTCAAGGCCAGCCTGTTCTACAAAGGGAGTCCAGGACAGCCAAGGCTACACAGAGAAACCTTGCCTTGAAAAGAAATATTTGTTGTTGTTATTGTTGTTTATGACGGGCGGATCTGGGCCCAGGGGTTCTGCTCAAACTATGGCACTAGCCAAGGAAAATATGTGCAGTAAACTTTGAACCCCTACCCAGATCTTGCCAATGGACAAGACATTCTACATAGCTGAGTGGAGAGTGGAGACTGACTTTCACACGAACTCTGGTGCCCCATATTTGAACACGTCCCCTGGATGGGGAGGCCTGGTGGCACTCAGAGGAAGGATAGCAGGCTACCAAGAAGAGACTTGATACGCTATGAGCATATACAGGGGGAGGAGGTCCCCCTCAGTCACAGTCATAGGGGAGGGGAATAGGGGGAAAAGCAGGGAGGGAAGAATGGGAGGATACAAGGGAGGGGATAACAATTAAGATGTAATATGAATAAATTATATACATATGAAATTCCTGGTGCTTGCTGGTTAAGTTTCTTATCAGGAAAGCATTGGGTCTGTGATCTTCCCCGAGGGCTATGTGATTCTCCTTACAAGGTCTGGGGTTATCAGATCAGGTAGAGTGAGAACCACTAAGGAAAGAGGGGTCCACCTTCATAGACTGAGCGTGAACTGGCTATCCACAGACGGCAGACTTCAGCCTTATCCAGAAGAGTCCCACACTCCACCAAGCCTGACAACCAGCATTATAGCATCCTGCCTGTAATAGTTACTTTTGTATGGCTCTAACCAAAATACTCAAGAGAACAACTTACAGTGAAGAAAGATTCATCTTGGTTTATGCTTTCAGAGGATTCTTCCTTTCTAGAGAAGATTAACTGAGCAAAGCCCTGCCCTGAACACCCATGGGACCATTCCATGCAGTAGTGACCCAGAAGCACCAGAAGGAAAACAAGGAGAAGCCAGCTTGGTTCCAGCACCCCATCTCTGCATGAGGAGACTAACCGTTCTCCTCCAAGTCCTGTCCACCATGATGGACTGAGCCGTCCGAAGCCATGAGCCAAAATAAATACTGCCCCCTTGGAAGCTGATCTGTCTGAGATTTTGATCAGAGCTACACAAAAGTAGCCAATACAGCATGCATACTAAAACAGTTTCCTGAGTTTTTTAAGATAAGAATTTGGCTTTAGAGTATGGAAATCCCCACGATGATCGTCTGCTTGGCAAGAACACAATTGTCCATCCCAAGCAATTCTCCGCCACTGTATCCATAAAACCCTTTCAATTAGAGATGGCTTCCACAGTCAGAATTCCATCAACGAAGAACCTCCACCGTTTCTCCTGGTTGTATTCTAAAGGGTCTTACCTGTAAACAGAGCCGATAGATTCATCTTCCCATGTTTGAAAGCAAGCCTTGCCCCTTTGTTCTCAGATTCCAAATTCATTCTATGCGTCAGTGAAACAATGCAAGCTGTTCTTGTCAAGCAAGGGGGTGGGGTACCTGGTTCCCAGCCCTGCTCCTGGAGCAAACATCTCCCTGGGGAAGGAGACTCCTCCACTGACAAAGTGAGGCAGGAGCTCTGCGGCTTTCTTTAGCCCTTTTTTGTACCTCTAGTTAGGCTCTCTGCCTTGGCAGAGAGCAGCACCGTCTGCTTTAATGCTGACCTGTAATATTTTATTCACATTTTAAATCTTTTATCATCTGTGGCTCCTCTGAGGTTTTCCTCTTTTTGTTCTTCCCCGCCCCCCCCCCATGGCTATTGATTCTGTATTTTGCCAAAAGGTGAGGAGTCCTCCCTCCCCTTTGACATGTTTGCAGGGATTCTAACGGCCATCTTACTCCCCACAAAAGAAGTATCTATAGCCATTTAATTACGTAGTTTATTTTTTAAAGGGAGATCAGAAGAGCCAGAGATCATCTTATGCTTAAATTAAGCTCAGAGTGCTCTCAGAGCATCCACCTTTCCCACCCGTTTGGTTACTGAGAAAATGAATGCACTTGGTTTTCCCCAATATAATGTCACAGATTTTATGGTGCACTGTTTTCTTTTGTCAGACAGAAATAGAGTCCATAACCTCAAACACTGTCAAAAGGAAATAAATATGCTCTGCGGGGAAAAATAGCAACCCTCAGACAGTTCAGCTGCAGAATAAATTCTGTATCTTCCACCAGACACAGCCTGCATTTACAAGGCCCCCAGCACTGCCCCAGTGCCCTAATGGAAGCTGGTCCTGCATTTATGTTAAAAAAGAACAGAAATGTTCTCCACCAACCGAATTTTAATGAAATAGAAAAAAAACCAAGTCACTCATTGGTAAGATTTTAAAAACATAGGAAGGAACATATGTAATAATTCATGTTGTCAAAAGCCAAAATAAATGTGTATATCCAGAGAAAGTGGGCATCTAGGTTAGAAAGGAAATGCTTCTTGAAGTGGAGGGCCTGTCCTGGATCATCCAGAGCTCAGTGTGTCTTCTGCTCCACAACCGTCTTCTGTACACACACACACACAGGCAAACACACACATGCATGTTGACACAAACACACTGTCCTCTGTACTTACACAAAGAGACACACACAGACACAGACATAGACATGCGTGTGCATCTATGTGCGCACGCTCATGCACACGCATGTCTATGTGCACACACACACACACACACACACACACACACATACACGAGGGCTTGATCTTCCAGGAGCCCCCAGTGTCTTGATAAGTGTACAAATCTTTGCCATACAGCTGCTGGTTTAAAATCCTTCTTCATTTGCAGACGGAGGTTGAATCCCGCTGGCGTGGTGCTCCCCCCCCCCCCCCCAAGGACATATGCATACCTTGGATTTTTTTTTTTTTTTGAAAATGCTGGAAATCCTACACTATGGCCTGTAGTGGATGTAAACATGTTTTTGTTTTGATCCCAAGTGTGGGATGTGAAACAGACTTGTGTGAGGATGTGCGGTGTTTGTCCACTGGAAACAGACTTGTGAGAGAACTCATGACGTTTTTCGACCAGAAGAGGAACCACCTCTTGTGGGGACATGGTCTTTGCCAACTGATAAACATCCTAGTACAGACTCGGAGAGGAGATATATGAGAACCCAAAACTAGAGGCCTGGCTTTTTGGTTTTTTTCCATCATTTGGATGTTCATTACTCTGCTTCAAGATGCTCCTAGAGAGAACCGCTCCAGAGAACACTTCGATGTTCTGGGTTCTGGCTGCTGCTCCAGGTTGCAGCTGCTGCAGTTGCAGTCACCTTTGCCAAAGAGCTGTTTGCTGTTTAATGGGTCTGCTGAAATCCTGACTATGAAGAGTGGAATTCCTCCAAGGAACTGAGCCTAAGGAAGTCTACTTCTCCTATTCCCATTATCCTCTTTTCTCTCCTATCTAGGATAGGTGGGTTAGAAGGGAGGTATAGGCATTAAAGAACCCCAAATAAAGTAGGTGTGTAAAAGTTCAAAGCCTACAGTGGCCAATGGCTCCTCAGTCCTTCTAGGTCACACTCGTAACCATACTTTGCATTTCACAAGGCCACAACAAAGAAATGGAAGTTTGATGCCTATGCTGGCCATGGACAGAGTGTGACCTCAGATGCCCACTCCACATCCCAGTACTGCCTAAGTGGCAGTGAATGCCAGGGCACTCCCAACCACTCCTCCAACTTGAAAGATTTCCCATCCTCCACTTGAAGGGAAAAGGGTGTGTGTGATTTGGAGACACGCAGCTAGGACAGAACTAGCAAGGCATCTGTCCTTATGACAACCAGGCAGAAGTGGTTCCAGATGCACAGATTCTAGCACGGCAGTGCAGGGCACAAGGGTTGGTGAGGTTCTCCTGCTGCTTTGAGAGTTTCTTGGTAATGATAGTAGCTTATTTACAGGTTAATATGCACCAGGAGCAGTCCCCAGGCTGAGCTTGCCTCATTGGAGGTTCTCATGCCATCCTGCCTCCAAGGCTATTCCTGGAATGCCCCAACAAGTGCACATTTACCAGGGACAATTCTTTGTGGGAGCCAGGGAGCCAGCATCCACACCTCACTCTGGGTTTTTGGAGAGCTGGAGAGAGAAAGTTTTTTCTGTTGAACATGGTGGGTACCACTGTTGTTTTTCACTCTGCCAGAAGGCTGTCCATGTTTTCCCTACAGAAGCAAAGATGCCACCTCCCCCTTAGTGCCTAGGCCCTCACAAGGAGCCACATGGGCAGGCCTTTCACATCTGCATGAAGCATCTTTCTTGAGGAGTCTGAGTGTTTAAGCTCCTTCCAGAACAGGAGTCACTTAAGGAGCTTAGAAGAATGCGGGTCCAGGGGCTGGGAAATGGCTCAGTTGGTAAAGTGCTTGCAAAGCGTGAAGTGTGATCCCCAAAACACATGCAGAAAAGTGAGGTATATGTGTCCATTTATGCCCACATGCACACACACACACACACACACATGTACGCACACATACACATATGCACATGAGAAATGCAAGCCCCTAGACCTGCCCCAGAGATGCTGATTCAGCAGCTTTGACAAAAGGCCATGTAGTCTGCTTTGAAACAAATTCCTGCAATGATTCTGAAGCACAACTTAACCACAAAAAGACCAGGTGTCCTTTCATACACCAGCAACAAACAATCTGAAAAAGACATAAAGAACCAAGAAGAATAAAATACTTAGGATAAAGTTAGCCAAGGAGGCAAAAGACTTGTACACTGAAAACTATAAAACATTATTGAGAGGCTAGGGAGCTAGCTCGGGGTGGGGGCAGGCTTGGGGACCTGAGTTCAACACCACCACCCCTCCAGCACCCATGTAAAAAAAAAAGTTAGACATTGTTTAGGACATGTCTATAACCCCAGTACTGGGCACAGGTAATGCAGAGACAAAAGGGTTGCTGGGGTTTGCTAGTTACCAACCGAGCTCCCAGTCTCAAAGGAATAAGGTGGACCATGACGGAGCAGACATATGACATCCTCCTCTGTTCTCCCTATATGTAAGCACAAGTGCATATACTCCACACACTTACCGCACATGCACTCACACACATAAAGCACACACATACAAACACAAGGAAAATAAGCATTGCTGGAAAAGGTTAAAGACACAGTAAATGAAAACCTTCCATATTCATGACCTAAAACGTTAATATACTAAATATGGTTAAGAGTTTGGTACTATCCAAAACAGTCTATATAACATAAATAGCATTTAACCCCCACCATCTATGGTCTCAAAGACAAACTAAGGTATGATTCCGCCAAAATTCACTCTGAGAAACCAATGCATTTCTTAGACTTCTTTACAGAGCAACCCCTGGAAGGTTTGCACCCAGCATGGGTAATGACCCCTCCCCCACTGTGTAGACCCTCTAGCCCTCCCCCAAAAGCCCTGAGTTGCAGCATAATTAGGGGTGCAATTGAATATACCTGGTGGGAGGTGTGGCTGGATACTCAGGTGAGGGTCCCAAGCCTTTCCCCAGTCCTTCCTTCCAAGAGAAAAAGTCAACAGTCAAAAGGTGTGATGATCTCTGGTGAGCAGGCTCAACAGAAAGCCTGACGATAGTGGCCATCCAGCTGGGAGGACAGTCCTGCACAACAGATGTGGCCAGCTGCTTCGTGGCCTGCTGCTTTTACTAGCCTGCCACAAAGGGCTGTACCTTGAACTGTGAGCTAAAGCAAACCCTTTCTCTCTTAAGTTGCGTTTGTCACAGTTTTACTGTTAGCAGGGAAAGACAGTGCCCTCGAGAACCAGTCCCACGGGGGCTCTCTTATCCCTTCCATTGGACAAAGCCATCTTCTGTGAGAAAGTCTTTCCTGAAAGATGCAGGTAGCTTTCTATTGGGGTTCTCAACCTCCATAACTGAGAAATACATTTGTGATGATCCTAAACTACCAGCTTATGTCACAGTAGCCCTAATGGATTAAGAATTATGAGCCGGGCAGTGGTGGCGCACGCCTTTAATCCCAGCACTTGGGAGGCAGAGGCAGGCGGATCGCTGGGAGTTCGAGGCCAGCCTAGTCTACAAAGTGAGTCCAGGACAGCCAAGGCTACACAGAGAGACCCTATCTTGAAAAAACAAAAACAAAAACACAAAAATAAAAGAATTAATCATTTGGGAAATGTAAATCAAAGGTATATTAAGACATCAACGCAGATACGTGAGGGTGCCTACTATTAAAAAGAGACACAAATAACAACTCTTTACAAGGACATAAGACGCTGAAACCTTTGTGCACTGTTGCTGGGGTATACAATTGTGTAGCCACGGTGCAAATATTTGGAGGTTCATCAAAAATTACAATAGAATTATTATGCAACCCACAATTGCATTTCTGAGGATACACTTAAACAAATTAAAAAGCAGTTATCAAGGAGACATTTACAGACCCACATGACAGCAGTATGATTAAAAGAAGCCAAGGGCTGTGTATTATTTACTTATCTCTGTAACAAAACCTGACAAAAGGAGTTTAAAGAAAGAAGGGTTTGTATTGGCTCCTCCTTTGATGTTGGGGAAGATACGGCAGTGAACGTGGCTCTCGGTGTGGGGGCAGGAGTGTGGGGCAACTGGTCACATTGTGCTTACGGTTCTTAACAGGAACAATGCTGCAACAACCCATCAGCTTCCCTGCTCACGTCCCCTGTCATTTGGGTGAACACACAGCCCACATATAGGTGGGTATCACCCCTTAGTGAACCCTCCATGGAAGCACCCCCCAGGGATGTCTAGAGGTGTATCTCTGAGGTGGTTCTAAAATCTAGTCCAGGTGGCAAAGATAATCAGCTTCATACTATCAAGAACAGATAAGCCAAATATGGTGACTACAAAGAAGAGACCAGAGTTCAGCCTTAAAAGGAAAGGTCGTGCTCGCTTCGGCAGCACATATACTAAAATCGGAACGATACAGAGAAGATTAGCATGGCCCCTGCTCAAGGATGACACGCAAATTCGTGAAGCGTTCCATATTTTTTGCTCCAGAGGAATCTCCATACCTGATCTCAAACTGTACTATAAAGCAATAGTAATTAAAACAGCATGGTACTGGCACAGCAACAGGCTGGTCGATCAGTGGAATCGAATCGAAGACCCAGATATGAATCCACACACATATGGTCACTTGATTTTTGACAAAGAAGCCAAATCCATTCGATGGAAAAAGGATAGCATCTTCAATAAATGGTGCTGGTCTAACAGGAGGTCTATGTGTAAAAAAATGCAACTGGACCCATATTTGTCACCTTGCACAAAACTCAAATCCAAGTGGATTAAAGACCTCAACATAAAACCAGGGACACTAAGTCACTTAGAAGAAAAAGTGGGGAAGAGCCTGGAACATATTGGCACAGGAGACAACTTCCTGAACAGAACACCAACAGCCCAGGCCTTAATGTCAACAATTAATAAATGGGACCTCATGAGGCTGAGAAGCTTCTGTAAGGCTGGAGACACTGTCAAGAGAACAAAGCGACAGCCTACAGACTGGGAAAAGATCTTCACCAACCCTACATCTGACAAAGGTCTAATATCCAAAATATATAAAGAATTCAAGAAATTAAACACCACCAAACCAAATAACCCAATTGAGAAATGGAGCTTGGAACTAAACAGAGAATTCTCAACAGAGGAATATCAAATGGCTGAGAAACACTTAAAGAAATGCTCAACCTCCTTACTCATCAGGGAAATGCAAATCAAAACAACTCTGAGATTCCATCTTACACCCATCAGAATGGCTAAGATCAAAAATTCAAGTGACACCACATGCTGGCAAGAATGTGGGGAGAGAGGAACACTCCTTCATTGCTGGTGGGAATGCAAACTAGTACAGCCACTTTGGAAATCTATCTCGTGCTATCTCAGAAAACTGGGAATAGGACTTCCTCAAGACCCAGCTATTCCACTCCTTGGAATATACCCAGAAGATGCCCCAGCACACAACAAGAAAATTTGCTCAACCATGTTCATAGTAGCCTTATTCATAATAGCCAGATCATGGAAACAGCCTAAGTGTCCCTCAGTAGAAGAATGGATAAAGAAACTGTGATACATATACACTATGGAATATACTCAGCTATTAAAAACAAGGAATTCCAGAAATTTGTGGATAAATGGATTGAGCTAGAAATGATCATAATGAGTGAGTTAACCCAGAAGCAGAAAGACTCAAATGGTATATACTCACATATCTGCATACTAACCCAAGGGGCATGTCCCACGAAAGCCTTCACTTACCAGGAAACTGGGACAGAGGGGAAGATATCCTATTGGGACTCTAGATGAGAGAAGCATGGGAGAATAGCAAAGTAGAAGGATCCAGAGGGTCCTAGAAACCTGCAAGTAGAACATTATGATAGGCAGATTTGGGCCCAGGGGTCCTGCTCAAACTAAGGCACCAGCCAAGGACAATACAGGCGGTAAACTTTAAACCCCTACCCAGATCTAACCAATGGTCAGAACAGTCTCCACACTTGAGTGGAGAGTGAGATATGACTTTCTCACATACTCTGGTGCCTCACATTTGACCATGTCCCCTAGAGGGGGAGACCTGGTGGCACTCAGAGGAAGGACAGCAGGTTACCGAGAAGATACTTGATACTCTATGAGCATATACAGGGGGAGGTAATCCCCCCCCAGGAACAGTCATAGGGGAGGGGAATAAGGGAAAATGAGAGGGAGGGAAGAATGGGAGGATACAAGGGATGGGATAACCATAGAGATGTAACAAGAATAAATTAAAAAATAAAAATAAAATAAATAAATTTAAAAAAAAGAAAGGTCATTCTGACTCACTCCTACTTGGATGAATTCAGCAAGCCACACACAAAGGAACAAACACTATGGAATCCCACAGGCGTGAGGCACCCTGAGGACTCAAGTTTATAGGCAGATAGCAGAATGGTGGCTGCCATGGTCAAACAGGGAAACAACTGAAAACGATTGTCTAACAACTAGAGGAGTTTGAGTTTTTCATGATAGAGTTCCAGAGGAGGACTGTGGTGAGGTGTACATGGCACTGTGGATGTACTTGGTGCCACTAAGTTATACACGCAGTACAATGCTAATTCTTATGTTTATTTCACCATAATATTTTTCATATTTTTTTGCATTTTTAAAGGCTTACTTATTGATTATGTATACAGTGTTCTGCCTGAAAGCCAGAAGGGGGCACCGGATCTCATTATATATGGTTATGAGCCACCATGTGGTTGCTGGGAATTGAACTCAGGACCTGTGGAAGAGCAGACAGTGCTCTTAACCTCTGAGCCATCTCTCTAGGCCCTCAACACAATTTTTTTTTAAATGTAAAACGTGTTGATCTTAGTTGCCATAAGACTAATCATAATTCAAGATATTCATGTCAAATATTAAATTTTGCTTCAGGTTTTAAGGCTTTAATTGGGGCTGCACCCATTTATAACATGAAAGGCCAACTACCCAGATCTAGCCAATGGACAGGACAGTCTCCACACTTGAGTGGAGAGTGGGATATGTACTCTGGTTCCTCACATTTGACTATGTCCCCTGGTGGGGGAGACCTAGTGGCACTCAGAGGAAGGACAACAGGTCACCAAGAAGAGACTTGATACCCTATGAGCATATACAGGGGGAGGTAATCCCTCTCAGGAACAGTCATAGGGGAGGGGAATAAGGGGAAAATGGGAGGGAGGGGAGAATGGGAGGATACAAGGGATGGGATAACCATAGAGATGTAACAAGAATAAATTAATAAAATAAATTTTAAAAATTTTTAAAAAATTAAAAAAAAAAAACCATGAAGGAGCCTAAACATGGTGGTCTCACCAACACAAGGTGAGTAATGGAGTACTTCAACCAAAACTGGTCTCTCTCTCTCTCTCTCTCTCTCTCTCTCTCTCTCTCTCTCTCTCTGTATCCAAGAACTTTTGCTTGGGGATTATTATGAACCAGGCACCAAGGCTGCCAGCAGTTCTAGAGCTGCCTTTACAGACCTGTTTATACCAAGAACCCACACCTGACCTAACCTAGACGTTGAAGGCAGAAAAGAGCCTGCCAAGTAAGAAAAGATAGGAACTAGAATTCCCAGAAGTAGAGAGATCATGTGCCAAGGCATGTACTGGTGAAAGGGCAAGGCCCTTCCTAGGACACAGGGACATCTCAGTGAGGCTACAGTGCTAGGTGAGTGGCATGGAGTGGCAGAAGTATGAATCCAGGAAGAACAGGTTTCCAGCTCTCTGGCCTTATTCTCACTTAAGCATGCTGCCTTTCCAAATGACAAGACCTCTGAGGAAGTTGCATTCAGTTCCATGGTAGAAGACTCCTGAATCATCAAGTCTTTCTGGTGTTAAGGAGACAAAGACAAGCATCTTAAGTCAGGCAAGGAAAATGCCTGCACATTTGCCACCAGTAACATAGAGCAGTTCCACAGCAGGCATGACTAATCAATGACTGCATGTTTAACACTGAAGAGTAAATATAGTCATATCCTTAGCATGGCTCTAAAGTAGGTAGACCAGTAAGTGAAGATAGCACAGAAGCTAAACTCTTTAACACCTTGCCTTAGTTAGGGTTACTATTGCTGTGACAAAATGCCGTGACCAAAAGCAAGTTGGAGAAGAAAGTGCATGTGGTTTACACTTCCATATAGCAGTCCATCACTGAAGGAAGCCAGGGCAGGGACTCATTCAGAGCAGGAACCTGGAGGCAGGAGCAGATGCAGAAGCCATGAAGGGGTGCTACTTATTGCTCCTCATGACTTACTTGCTCAGCCTGATTTCTTATACAACCCAGGTCTCCCTGCCCAAGGGTGTTCCAGCTACAGTGGTCTGGGCCCTCCTACATTAACCATTAATCAAGAAAATACTCCCACATAATTGCCTACAGGATAATCTTATGGAAGCATTTTCTCAATCAAGGTTTCCTCCTCTCAGCTGATCATAGTTTGTGTCAAGTTGACATAAATTGAGCCAGCCTACACCCATACCCTATAAAGCAGAATTTTGCAAATTCTGGCTAAGTCACATTAAATATAGAACAAATATGGCAGCTCTACATTTGTCAGCTCTAGGACAAGAACATATATTTAAGTCAAGGATGAATGGTTCATCTTGGAACTTTCTTCCAATGGTCACATTTGACAGTACCTTCCATGTGCCAAGAACCCAGTACACACAGACATATTTTACCTCATGACCTATTCAACAACCTAGCAAACTAGACATGTTCATTCCTGCTTAAAATGATGAGAATGTGCCACAAATATCCAAGTAATTAATCCTCTAAGATCACAAGGTGAGAAGGAAGTGACGACAAAGCATGGCCTGCCCACCACATCACATTGCTGTGGTTTTACGATAGTCATCACACAACAGGCATTATTTTTATTATTTCATCTTGTACTTAGACTAGAGATGGTTGAGGAGCCAATACATTTCAAAAAATAATAATACTCATTTAAAAAAAAATAGAGGCTAAAGGTAGATAGCTACATGTTCTGAAGCTCTTAGATGCAGAAACTCTGAACAAAGTTCAGTCATGGGAAGGTGTCATGAGACGGGTAACTGTGGATTCTGAAGGCATCTGATGGGTTTAGAGAGCCTATGGGAGTCCATCTTGTTCTAAGAATCTGGGGCCCACCTTTAATGTCAACATTTCTTTCCTGGGTACCCAGTCAGTGGACACAGCACTTGACCGTAGGGTATCCCTTCTGGCCAAAAATGGAAAGTCACAGAAGGCTCAGTAGTGGGTGATGGTTTTCATCTGTGCTTGAATGAAGTTGCCATTGGTTCAGTACACAGGGGAGAATTCCCCTCGGGTGGAATTGCTTCATTCTGAAGAAAGTGGCCATATATATTCTAGGATATACACTTTGGGATGTTTGAATAAGAATGGCCCACATGGGCTAATATATGTGAATACTTAGTCACCAGGGCGTGGAGCTCTTAGACAGGATTAAAAGGATTGGGAGGTGTGGCCTTGTTGGAGAAAGTCAGCCACTGGAGGAGGGCTTTGAGGTTACAAAAACCCAGGCCAGGCCCAGGTTCCCTTTCTGGATATCTGTGGACAAGGATGTGGTTCTCAGTCACTGTGCCAGCACTTACCTGCATGCCACCATGATCCCCACCGTCATAATGAACTAGCCCTCTGAAACTACAAGCAAGCCCTCAATCACATGCTGCCTTTCATAAGAATTGCCTTGGCCATGGTGTCTTTCCATGTCAACAGAATAGTAACTAAGGCTCCTGCCCTTTTCTAGTCTTTCTTTATAACGTGTTTTATTACAGTTGGATTGTCTTGTGATTCTTTGTGTACATATTTGTCCACATGTATGTGTGCATACCTGTGTATGTGTGTTCGGATGTGGTGCTGCACATGTGTACATGTGTGTAAAGCACTTCTGTACATGTGCCTGTGGAGGTTGGAGAACAACCTGAAGTGTCCACCGGTGCCTCCGATCTTTTTGTTTGAGAAAGTGTCAGTTATAGCTTACTTTCCTGGAACTATGCAAAGCGGAGTAGGCTAGCTGGACAGCATGCTCCAAGAATCCACCTGTCTCTACCTTCAGTTTCAGATTATGGGTAGGCCACCATGCCAGTCTTTTACAAGGATCTGGTGGCTATAAACCCACGGTCCGAGGCTTGCCACAAGGCAACAGCTTTACTGACACAGCCATCTCTCCACATTCAGTTTATAAGTCTCAAAACATTTGCCTTGTACTACTAAAGAGGACTTGATTAATATTTTATTTAAAAAAACCCTTGAGTTATTTCCCGGTCTTAAAATTCCTATCCTACGTAAGTATTTACCACCACAAATAAATGCATCTCTCAAAATATGTTCTTATTTGGTATGAATGAGTTAATATGGATTTGGCAAGACTACAATACAACTCATATTCTTTTCCCTTAGGGCTTCAAGAGTGAATAGTTTCCACTACCAAGATCTGTAGTTACAAATGAAATCCAGGAATCACTAAATCCTCAGTTCAAAGCTGATTACAGCATACCAGGGAAAAAAGGAAATGGATTTTGTTGCAGAGATGTGAATGTTACACAAAACGTAGGAGCCAAGATGACAACTGGAAGCTTGCAGGTTCGTGTGAAACCCCACTGCATTTAGGGTGGATTCTCTTGGGGTCACCAGGTGCCATGGACTGAGACAAGAAAGCTCAGCTCTGGTCCCAGCTCTGCCTCTTCTGCTCTGTGTGGCTTTGGATTCTGTTCAGTAAAACCAAGACGACTGCGTCCTTGCCTCCCACTTTGCTGAACTGTTATGAAGAGAAGGTGAGGTATTGCATATTGTATGTCCAGAAAACAACATACGGCCCTGTCAAAGGCAGGGCTGGCCTTGGGAAGGCCTCTAGCACTTAAGGAATGGTAGAGCGTTAGCCATTCGATTAACCCTTCAATAGCTTGCCATCAGACCGCCATTTCTATCCACCAAGACATTCTGAAGACTGTCTCAACTCAGACACTGAGAGACTATGGGTGTAAAGTCACAAGTAAACTAAAAATTAAATTTCCATGTTCCATGGATTCCCAAGCTGCCTACGGAATGTGTGTTTTAAAATTCAAACAACATTTATTTATTTACTTATTATCCATGTATGTGTATATATGCACACACATGTGCACATGCATACAAATGTATACCATAGACTATATGGAGGTCAGAGGGTAGCTTTCATGAGTCAGGTATCTCCTTCCACTATGGATTCTAGGGATTGAACTCAGGTCTTGGCAGTCAGGCTTATGCAGTAATGAGCCATCTCCCCATCTTACCATCCAGAAACCATATTTTAAATAGATAGTGGGTATGCTAATTCATTTTCATTGCTGTGATCAACCACTATAACAAAAGCAACGTATAGAATAAAGAGTTCGTTTTGGCTCGCGGTTCTAACGTAAGAATCCATTATGGTGGGCTATATAAGCAACAGATGGCCAGAACAGGAAGCTAAGACATCCTATCTCCATCCACACACAGGAATCAGAGAGAATAAACTGGAATAAATTCTCAAAGCCTTCCCTCACTGATGCTTCCTCCAGCAAGGCTCCACATCCTGAAAGTTCCGTAACCCCCAAGCAGCATCACCAACTGGCGTGGGAAGGGGAAACACCAAATGTTCAAACACAGGAGACTATGGGGGACATTTCTTTTCATTCATAGCACCACACTGGGTGAGTTCACTTCAAAGGGGCACGGAGTGGACAGTCCTTTCATCCTTATCTTTTGTGTGATGCAGACCTCTATGGCCTGTGTCTACCTGAATCGTAGACTTGCTTGAGCTGAGAAAGTCGCTTGCCTCTCACCTTCAGCTGATAGGCTGTGGCTCTCCATGACAATTGCTTTTCCAGCAGTGACTGCCAACAATGAAGGCAGTGCCTCTGGTGGAATGGGCACAGGCGGAGGTGGCCTTCAGAGCTCTAACACTCATGAAGAGAACTGTCTCCTTCAGGTAAAAGGCTCTCGGGTACGACCCAGGGTACTGATTTAATTCGAACAGGCTTTTTTTTTTCTTTTTTAAACTACAGGTATATAGGGGCAGAAATTACTTCTTATCAAATATATTATCTACTGGTGTAAAAGCACAATGCGCACACTATAGATGCAACACAAACATGGATTGCTGTAACCAATTTTCAGAGAAAGGAAGCAAAACACAAGTCTAAGTTGGGTTTCCACTGTGATAAACACCACAACCAAAAGCATCTTGGGGAGGAAAAGGTTTACTTCATCTTACACCTCTCATGTAAGGCTCCATCACTGGGGGAAGTGGGGCCGGGGATTCAAGGCGGGAACCTGCAGGTGGGAAGCAAAGCAAAGGCCACGAAGGAACACTGCTTACCACTTTGCTCTTCATGACTCTCAGCCTGGACTACCTACTCACTCACATGAGTCATTAATCAAGACAGTACCCCACAGACTTGCCTATATGTCAGTTTTTTTCTTTTATTGATTTTAGATATTTTTTTCGAAAAATATATTCTGATTACAGCTTTATCTCTCCCTCACCCTTTCTGTCTCTCCTTAGAAAACAAGCAGACATCTAAGGAATAATACTAAAATACAATTAAGAGGAAAAAAAACCAAATTAGAATAGGACAAAACAACCAAAAGTGAAAAAGAGCAAAAGAGAAGCCTATATAAACACAGACACATGTGTGTGCACACATGCGAATCCTATAAAAACACAAACCTGAGAGCCATGATATATACTCAAAGGACCTGTCAGGTTAAAAAACAAAAGTTCCCTGACAACACTGTAGACAAAGGACCTCCAAAGATGCCACTGAGTGACTCATGTTGCGTTGGCCATCTACTCCTTGGCATAGACCTGCCCTTAACAATGGTGAGTTATTTTTTTCCCCCAGTGAGATTCCATTGGAGAAAACTAACTTTTCATTTGCGAGTGGCTTTCAATTGGAGAGAGCTTCTAAGTTAGGGATGGGGCGCCTAACCCCTTCTCCTTTCGGGGCTAGGACCCAGCCTGGTACAGACCCTTGCAGGCCCTGTGTGTGCTGCCACAGTCTCTGCCAGTCTATGTATGCCAGTCCTGTTGTGTTTAAAAGGCCTTGATTCCTTGGTGTCCTCTATCCCTTCTCTTAACACTCTTTCTGCCTCCTCTTGCAGAGTTCCCTGAGCTCTAAAGGGAGAGGTTTGATGAAGACATCCCATTTAGGGCTGAGTATTCCAAGGTCTCTACTCTGTGCACATGGTCTGGCTGTTCATTTTGTTCCCATCTGCTGGAGGAGAATGCTTCTCTGATGATGGCCGAGCAAGGCCAGAGTATAGTAGACCTATGAGTGTAGTACAATGTCATTGGGAATCATTTTATTGCCATATTTCTCTATCAGAATAACAGTATTTAGTTTTCCCCTAGGTCTCTGGCCTATCTAGTCTCACACCTGAGCAATTTGGGGTATGGGTTCCATCTCTTGGAGTGGACCTTAATTCAAATCAGACATTGGATGGTTATTTCCATAAGCTCTGTGCCACTATTGTACCAGCATATCTTATAGGCAGGCCTCCATCGTAGATCAAAGGGTTTGTAGCTGGGTTGTTGTCTACTTTTTTCCTTTGGTAGCATGAAGAATGCATTCCAGTGCCATGAACACTAGTCCATAGGGGTGAAGGCTCTAGGTAGGCACTAGCTCAACTTCTCTATGATCAATGAGTAGTGTAGGTGTTGTCTTCAGCAACAGGGTCTTACCGTCAGTTTGTGGAAAGCCACCAGTAGCCTTGACTGGCTGTTTGGGATTTCCAATGGGACTCTTTTGGCAAATAACTCAATTAGATATAACCCATTCCTGGTACTGGAAGCTTCATTGGTGATCAGAGATCTCTAGTTGGGGATCTGTCTCTCCTCTCCAGTTACCTGATGACACCATTTAGATCTCGTGTGTGTGTGTGTGTGTGTGTGTGTGTGTGTGTGTGTGTGTGTGTGTGTGTGTACACATATTTTAGGAACCTTCTGCTGTTTTAGGTTTCCATATGATCCCACAAATGGCTCTTAGTTTTGGCTGTCTCTTCCTAACCATCTGTTCCCTCTCCCTCCCTGTATGATTCATCCATAACTATTTATTCTATTTCCCCTCCTAAAGAGATATATCCCTCTCCTGGTCCCTTACACTCTCCCTAACCTCCGTGGTTATATGGATTATAGCTTGCTTATCAGTGACTTAACAGCTAATATCCACATATAAGAATACATACCATGTTTGTTTTAAGGTTACTTTTGCCGCAATGAAACACCATGAACAAAAGCAATTGGGAAGGAAAGGGATTATTTGGCTTACACTTATGTCCACATCATTATTGTTCATCATCAAAGGAATTCAGAACAGAACTCATGCATGGCAGGATCCTGGAGGCAGGAGCTGATGCTGAATCCACGGAGGGGTGCTGCTTACTGACTTGCTCCTCATGGCTTGCTCAGCCTGCTTTCTTACAGAACTCAGGACCATCAGCCCAGGGATGGCACCACCCACAATGTGATGAGCCCTCCCCCATCAATTGCTAATTTTTTAAATGCCCTAAAGGCTTGCCTATCTTCTGGAGGTGTTTTCTCAACAGAGGCTCCCTCCTCTGTGATGACTCTAGTTTGTGGCATAAGACTGGCCAATACATTTGTCTACAGACCAATCTTTTGGAGACATATTCTCACCTCTCTCTCTCTCTCTCTCTCTCTCTCTCTCTCTCTCTCTCTCTCTCTCTCTCTCGATGGAGTTTCTCTTAGTAGCCTTAGCTGCCCTGGACTCACTTTGAAAACCTGGCTGGCCTTGAGCTCACATCAATCTGCCTGCCTCTGCCTCCCTGAGTGCTGGAATTAAAGGCGTAGGCCATCACACCTGGCTTGGAAACATTTTCTCAACTAGGATTCCTTCTTTCTAGATTTGTCTAAGTCTGTACCAAGCTCACAAAGCCAACCAGGACAAAGCAGCTAGAGAGTTATGTACCGGTTCCACAGTGCCATGGCCAAGCTCCTCACACCAGCAACTGTCCAGGAGTTTTTTCAGGGACTCTTCCCTAGAACCTGCTGGGAATCACTGAAGTCATGGAACCTACTAAGACTTTTCAAGGAATAACTGAGAACCACTGATTTGATAATACTGAGAAGTCCCCCAGAATAAAGATGCACCAAGCCCAAAGCAAAGTTGTCAATTAATGAGACTAAGCTCAGTTACACATCTGAAATAACAGTAGCTGGACTGCAAAGTTCTTGTCTTTTTTGGCATAAAGTCTAGAAGCAGCTAGGTGAGAATGGACGTGGCATGCTGCCCCTCTAAGGCCTCAGGGGAGCCATAATCCTGGGAATTCAAGCTGAACTATCTCAGGATTTTCTTTTGTTCTTTATGCTCCAAGAGGGAGTCAATCGTGCTCCAAATGGCAAGACTGAGGAAGAATAAAGAGTTAAAAAGGGTAAATGTATTGTTGCCTTTCAAAAATAGTGCCTGGGCTGGGCATGGTGGCACATGCTTTTAATCCCAGCACTTGGGAGGCAGAGGCAGGTGGATTGCTGTGAGTTCGAGGCCAGTCTGGTCTACAAAGCAAGTCCAGGACAGCCAGAGTTACACAGAGAAACCCTGTCTCAAAAAACAAATTTAAAAAAAAATAGTGCCTTAGTTTCATCTCAAGGGGGGGGGGGCGACACACATGGTTACATGTACAAACAACCCTGAAAAACTATGGTTGCTACTTAGTTAAATAAAAGGCTCTTGGGATTGGATTTTGGAGATAATTTATAGTCCCCATCACACACCATGCTTTGAGCTTCTGTCACCCTTCAACATCATCTTTTTTTCCTCTTGTATGCAACCAATTCCAAAAGGAGTAGGCCAGACACTTTTCAAGCCAGAAGTCTGTCACCTTTAAACCTTTACTTCTCTTATTCCCCAATGTCAGGCTAAGACTTAAGTCTGATTTATTCTACTGCATTAATCTCTCTTGAGAAATTGCAGACAGGGGTTCTGCCATCTGGTCTACCATCATCCTAAAGTGCTGCCTCTTCCTCCACCCAATGTCATATACACCCCTTTCAGACCATGTCCTTTTCTGGAACAGGCGCCTTTTCCTGAATGCTCATCTGACTATGTCTGCTGTTGCCTACAGCCCAGCAGGGCTCCTCCTGGCTTTCATCATCAAGTCCAAGGCACAGAAACAATACAGCAGGCCCTCTATGATTGTGGTCCCTGACTGTCCCTCTGCCTATCCTCCTTGTCCCCTTTCTGATAAGTCCATAGGACCACAACCATAGAGGATCTCAAGCTTGCCATGGAGCTCAGTGACTCCACACATTTGTGCATGTCAAGTTATGCAGAATGTCCTTCTCTGACCTCCAAGGAGCATGTGAAGATTTCTGTCATGGTTCAAGACCTGTATGCCTGTAAAGCTTTTCTTTACCCCAACTTCTAGCACCAAATGGGCACAACTTCCTTGGTGTCATCCCAGCCTCATTTGCATATGTTTCAATGATTCCTCTATACCATCCTACCATGGTCTGAGTTTCTGCAGGACAGGAACCACACCTTACTCATCTTTATAGAACTAATACTGATTGTGTGTATGCCAAGTAACAAGCCCTCAGTAATCAGCCACAAAGCAAAGTTCTGACAGGGAGAGGGTGCCCTCTGAACCTGTTGCCCTGAAGCACACACACAAGCCTGCACTTGCTGTCCCTCTGCCCTTGAGTAGCGATTGGCACCTATTTCTGGCTAGAATCTCAACTGTGAACTGGGCTGTGCACTACTTGATCACAGTTCTGGCACCAGAGATGGCTTTTGGGAGGCACAACCATTTACTTGTGTGCTCGTGTGTAGAGCAGCCAGGCCAAAAGCCGCCACTTGACACCAAACTTCTCAAAGTCAAATGACAACATATTTGGATGAAAGACCCAGTTTTCATTTACAGGGTAGTTAGAGGGTGGCCATACCTTAAACACACCATGGCCATAACATCATTGCATCAATTTGTGTGCCTTCCTGTTAAGATGTCAAATAATAACAAGACAAAAGAGATTTAAAAATATTTCTGGACATAGGTGTCTTAAGCGAATGGCTTTCTGTAATATATTATTTCAAACAGGAAAATAGGGAGTGCCACTCAGCTGTAGAGTGTTTTCCCGGCATGCCTGGGACCCAGGTTTCATCCCTAGCACAGGAAAAAAGGGGGTCGGGGCGGGAGGAGATGAGAAAGATGAGGGGAGAAGAAAAAATAACTGAATGATTACATCTGAATACAAGAAAGCATATTATATACAATTATAAATAAGATGTTGCTACAAGGCAGTTGCCCACAGAGAATTCTAAGATGGTCCCCATGAATCCTAATAGTACCCCATTGACACACCAATGTGACCCAAGAGTCCATCAGCATCACTGACAAATGCAGATCCAGCTTTGATATTTTGTTCCTTTAGCATTTTGGCTGAGATGCAAATGGAACTAATGAAGGTTTGAAAAAAAAATAAAGACAGGTTCTATGCGAATTCTTTACCCCATCCTCACCCCAATCCTTGAAGCATCTGTAGCACTGTTTTAGCCTATTAGTCTACACCGTGATAACAACACTGCAGGGTGTATTTA
>OU015744.1:148207898-148210398 GCA_907169655.1 Acomys percivali | reverse complement strand
CTGGGAACCAAGTCATCAAATGTAGAAGCCTAGAGGGACCAATTCTCATTCAAACCACATCAGTCAAAGCTCTTCTACAACCCTTGGTCTTTTGAGGCAGGGCTTCTCTATGTAGCCTTGGCTGTCCTGGAACTCACTCTGTAGACCAGGCTGGCCTCGAACTCACAGAGATCCACCTGCCTCTGTCTCCCGAGGGCTGGGTTAAAGGCGTATGCCTCTACTTCCAAGCTACAACCCTTGATCTTAATCCCCTCAGACTGTACCTAGGAAAGTCCACGTCTGTTCTAAGTAGGCGTGCACCTGGCTGCACACAGAGGATAAAAATAAATCAGACCCATTTGTGTTGTTCAATAACAATCTCTATTGAAAAACACGTCCTTCACCCTCCATGGGGACTGTACATGTATCTGATTCACTTTTCACTGAGCGGCTGAGTCCACTCTCACTCTCCCGCTATCCATGGGCATCTTATTTATAAAGTCCTGCCTTTAAAGATGATGCAGCCAAGCGTGTCAATCACCAGAGTTGGTGTTTTGTTAATGTAGCTCCCTTAGCAGACCTTGCTACCAGCCTCCCAGGAAGCACCTCTCCACCTCTTCTTTGCTATTAGTAATAGACTAACTTAGGTTTTGTTCACCCAAAGCCCCGGGGCCTCAGGCTCAGTCTTGGTTGGTTTAGGTCAATCAGATGATCCCATACCCATTGCAAGTGATTGGTTGGTTAATGCCTGGGCATCCCCTGCAATTCTGCTCTGTGGGAAATAGCAGAAAGAAGCTAAAGGTCTTGGAAAAAACATCGTGCACAGGGACATTCTGCAAGGCCACCATGCAGAGTGGTTTTTTGTTTTGTTTTGTTTTTTGTTTTTTTATGACCTTCAACCACCAGAGAACCTTGTAAGAGAGTGAGGGGGGAAAAAAAACAGAGAGGGGGGAGGGATGGCAGAAAGGAGGAGGTAAAAATACCTCTGAACTGCAAAGCACTCCTGAGCTGCCAACTTAATAATCCTGGAGTCTTGATGCCTCTAGACTTCTTAGAAGTGGTTTTCTTTCAGGTAATTGAGGTAAATTAGGTTTATATTAGAGCCAAGAGCATCCTAACAGATACAAGTAAAATTGCTGGTTCAAAGGCAACGTACAGATTTTATTGTGTGAGGAACCCCCAAACTAGCTTCTGTTTCTCCTTCTAGCATGATGCAGAGGTTTCAAAGGTCTGGCTATGCCTTCCATCCTTTGGAATGGCAGCTTTCTTGCCATGGAAGGTGAGACCCATTGGTACAGTGATCCATCGGGTACCCCCGTCTACTGATGCACACTGATGATACTGAATTAAACATAAACCCAGAAGTCTAACCAGCCTAAAGATGGAGATCGGCCAGAGGGTGCGTCTCAGCCCTCCTCATATCACATTGCAGGTAGAAAATAATCACATTTTAGGACACACACACTGGGTAAGAGGGCAATGTAAGGAGTGGGGGCGTCACAGGGCACTGCTCTGGAGTAAGTGAATATCTTGTCCAGAGTGGGGTTAGTTTTCTCCAAAGTGGAGGCCATGTGGAGAGAGGGAGTTAGGGTAGTCTTTCAGCTTAAGGATTTCAGTTGTCTTAGGTCCTCTGTGGTCTCCCTGGGAGAGGAGGGGAGCAAGTTTGGGACCCATTGGAAACTCATTCAGGGGCCATTGGTTTTGAGTGCTGCTTTAAAATGATTCACTATGTTTAACTGATCACACAAACGCATACTTTAACATCTCTGAAACTCAGATGCTTCTTAAAAAACAATTTCTTGTAAGTGGTGTCATCTGTGTGGCACAATGCCACTACTATTTCTTACCCTCACAGAAATTCACTCTGTTGCCTGCCCCCCCCCCATGTTCTCCCTCCCCGAGGGCAATGGGAACCTCGTTGTTCTTGACTGTTACTGTTAAACATGGACAGACCCGAAGTTTGACGCAATAAAAATACATTTCTGGAGGTGGGTGACAGTGCTAATTGCACAGCTAGCACTGAGGACCCTGCCTGGAAAACAGCATGTTTGTGCAGCATAAATTCACCACAATAAACAGAAGGGGGAAAAAAGTCTTAGCATCGGCATGTGCACAAGTCAGTGGCTTGGCTGCCGCACCTGGGGCTGGGGAGATGGCTCGGCAGCCAAGTACACTTGGCACTCTTGCTGAGGACCCAGGTTACAGTCCCAGCACCCACATGGTGGCTCACAAACATTCAAAAGGCATGCATGTAGGTCCATACGTACATGCACACAAAACACTCATACACATCAAAGTAAATCTAAGAATGTTACTTAAATTCTGCACCTGTAACTTTATGCCTCAGGTGACACAGATGATGCTATGTGGCAAAAACAAACAAACAAAAACCAGAAGCAGACACCTGAGCTTTTTGCTTTTTAGTTTTTCTTCACGTAGTCCTGGCTGTCCATGTACACTCACTCTCACTCTCACTCTCACTCTCTCTCTCTCTCTCTCTCTCTCTCTCTCTCTCTCTCTC